>JACCIB010000777.1:0-86531 GCA_018906965.1 Philotrypesis tridentata | reverse complement strand
ACTTTTATTCTGTTTTTTTTTACGTATAGCTTGGAAAAGTTTATCAACAGCTGCGTATGATGCCGGATGTGATGGTGTATAATAAATTTTTTCAAATCTTAAACCTGTACGATTCATCGTTTTATGTACTTTTCTTACTCTTCTTCGTAACCCCTTTCGACGGTTTCAATAATTTATTCTCTTCCTTCAGTTCTTTGTCCTGTTTCTTATTATAAGTCTTTACAGATTTGTTGTTACCCTCTTTCTTCTTTTTTTGTAATGCTTTCTTGATGCGTGAAAATAATTTTTCAAGAGTTATCTTGCTTACCATACAGCAAGCTGTCATCATTGCCACTGTTCGCTCATCCGCAGGTGTTTTATCAGCGAGCATTCGTTTAAATGAATATTCAGCTAATATACGATCAGCCTTACGTCGGTTGCAATTTTTATCGCTATAGGCTAAGTCGTGCTGACGACATGCTGTATCTAACGGGTTAATACCAACTTCACCACGCTCGATACGTTCAGCGAGTTTTGTGCCAGGTCCGCAAAATTTATACCCGGGAACATGTAGTTCAAAAGGTAGTAGGTTTATTAACTCATCTAATGCACTATTTTTTACTTCATTTTCTTCTTCTTGTTTTTCTTCTCTTCTGCGTCAAAGACTCGGGTGTTTTGCTTTGATTCCCACTTAAACATCTCCATGCTGTGATTTCAGAATTGGTTACAACTAGTTTTCTCTTCTTTTTTTTACTAGTAACTTGATCACCTAATTTATGCTCGCGTCGCTCTCATCACCAGTGTCCGAAACACTACTGATGTTATTTCGAGAATTGTTTACACCGCTGGACCCTGGAATCTCATGACGTGGCGTTCGAAATCCTTTACCAGAGCCATCTGGTGTAGAATTTTGAAGAGAGACAGCAGTGCTAACTATACTTCCTTTTGGGGTACTACCGACTATACTGGTCCAGACACGTTTATTTGTGTTAGCAGTCATATTTTTCCAGACACGCTCATTTCCGATGTATTCACGAGGTATAAATGATTCATGAAGAGCCAGAGCAAACTGCTCGTGTCCATGAGGTGGCGTTCCTTGTCTTTTTCTCATAGCATCATTTATTAAATCAATCATGTTGGCTTCACCTAAGCGAACTCCTCCTATTGTCACAACACCATTTGCATCCCAGCCAATCTTACCGCTTACTCGTAATTTTCGTAGTACTTGTCCTGCTTTAGCACGGAACTTTGTAGGCACACTCTCGGCGATACTCGCATCAATCCGATCTTCTTCCTCCACACGGCGTATTTCGTTGTCATATTCGTAATCGGTGTTAGATCTGCTTTCATTTTTCATCTCATCATCATCATCTTTCTCCTTTTTTATCGATTCGCTGTTATCACCAGCAGTCTTAAAATGGAGATATCGTTGGAGTGCGTTACGATATCTTGACCATTTTTCTTGATCACTTGTACAAGCAGCTGAATTCAATATATTACTCATTTCAGCATCTAGTCTACTCATAACAGTCCCTGGTGTTTGAACAGTCTTTAATATAGAAACATCACAAACAGTGTCGCCTTTTGTAAGTACATTCTGGAGACGTTCAACATTCTCGTGAGGTACAAGTACCATCTTCCTTGCGTGATCCATATTTACTTCCTTATAATGCTAGCCAACAATGTACCAATGACAGGTGCTAATAAAGCTGGCAAAAATCCACCACGTTGGAGAATAATTTTTTTCTTTTTGGATAAACTAACAGATGGTTTAGTTAGTTTTCGTAAAATCTCTGCATGGTGTCGTAATCGTGACTTTTGAGTGCTTTCTAAGGGTACATTACCAATCAAAATATTCAATGCACATTCACAAATATACCGTACTAATTTTGAGTCAGCAGATTGAATAAGTGCTTTTCGTTGTTTATTATTTAAATGATATAAAGCTTTTAAAATTATAGCTTCCTTGCGGGCGAAAACACGTCTCTTCGATTGCTTACCCATCACAGGGATACGACTGGAACAAGACTCGACGTGTCACCACCTTTTATCTTCTTATTTCGAGACACATAGACGTAATGTAACTTGTCATCCGGGAAAATACAAGTTCGAAATCTGCAGTTGTCCGGTGTATTTTGTTTTAAGTCCAACAGAAGGTAGCCATAAAGTATTGAAGTTGCATCCCAATAAGCATCTTGCAAAAATTTCGGATCCTCTGGACACAATTGTCGCGATAAATGCTGTATCTGTGATCTGTCGCGTAAATTTCGAAACACAACAATGTACTGTGCGTTTAAGGATATGTCACGTTGACCTCTACCCTGATGAAACACGTTTTGTGTAATGAATATCACTGAGAGCGAGTGATGATGAGACGCCTTCGAGAAAATGTCAACTATACTTCCACTCGACGACGATTCACGCATTAAGTCATCAATAATGACTAGCTTAGGTCTAGAGTCACTAGCCCAATCACTAGTTTGGGGTAGACCTTCTCGAAATTCTACTTTTGTACCTCGAAGTTCCTTGTAGTTTGGCTGCCACTCTGCGTAGTAGATAATGATACGCTCTATTGGGGTATCGCACATACGCTCAATATCTCTCAAGAATTTTTTTACAAACACTGTTTTACCACATCCCGTAGGACCACACAGCATGGATGTGAATGGATGTTTCCATCGTGTGTCCATACTTGTTACTGCCATGCGCAACATCCTTCACAGCTTTGAAAAGTGTCGATAATTAAATTAGTCTTATTTTACTGCCATCTATGATTTTACAAACGAAATTGAATGAAAATATACAATTATATATGTATACAAAATATTGATAGATGGAGAATATTAAAAAGTAGTATGTGGAAAGGTATGACAAAAGGTTGAAAAAATCTTAATTCATGATGTATCTAAAAGTATATTTATTCAAAATATTAATTTATAACAATTTCTTTAATTTTTTGACAAATATCGGTGTAATTACGGTACTAGCCCTCGCAATCCTTAATTTAAAACGTTCACGGTCACGCGCTATTTGCTCCCACTCTCCACGACGAGCGGTTTTATGAGCATACAACCATGTACATAACAAATGAATTGTTAATTTTTCTGCAAAAAGTACCTGTTTTTCCATATTTTTATACATTAATTTTAAGCCGTAGTGAACTCAAGTGCGTTTTTTCCTTTATAATGTAAAAATAACTTTAACTTATTCGCTTCATTGCACATATTTTCAAATAATTTATCATCGTTGACGATAGCAGTGCATAGTCGAGAAGGCAGGAAAATCTGAAATTCGTTGTCGAGCTCAGCCACGATCTTCTTGCCAAAACGTGTATTCACCACTCTTAAGACTGTTACCATGTACGCTCGGCCGATCTCCAATTCAGCCACCTTCTTTGACGGTAGAAATTCACCATTCGCAATTTTATTGAGAGCCTCTAGATCCATCTAAACATACAGGAAATGGATCATTTTTTATTTTTTGTATTATTTTAAAAAGTTTATATAATAAATAATATATACCTTTTCTGAACACGAACGAAATTTCTTGGACAGGAACAGCTCTTCTGTTTAAAAAATCGCAAGGTAGAGTGATATCTCAAACGAATGTTCTCGGGTAATTATATAGTGTGTACCCCACCATTCGTTCTTCACCCACCACCATCAGTAGTCAGTTATGATGAGATCATCATTACCGGGAACACCTGGTCAGCTCGATCATTGGAAGGGGAAGAAGGATAGATGGGGTTGGTGCATCAGGTAGGTGTAACATATTATCCGGCCAATCAGATCCTTTTTCGCAGTTTAGTATTGTTATTGTCAGTTAGTGCTAGAATAACGCAAAGTCATCATAAACTTTGAATCAGTTAACAGGGAAGGGGCGGATTCAAAAATTAGCTTATCTTGCTGATTCAAATGTGTTTTATTATAAGATAGTATTTACCGTTTAGTCACTTTTGTAACCGTACGGGTAACTTTTGTACAGACCTTCAAATCGTCGTTTACTGTACACTGGTTTACATGTTTTACTTTCATTTTGTGTAATCACATCATGGAATGGTGTTCTGCGTATAGCGGTATTCGTTAACATTATTTCCATATCAGAAACTATCATTTGTCGAATAGAATCAAAATTGATTAATTGACTGTTTGAATAATTTAGACGAATCCCTTTTATCTTACATACACATTCTCCCTCTTCACCGTTTGCTTTTCTACATTTGTATGCATAAAACTTTGGCCCATCGGATAAAAAGTTTGTTATATAGGCACCAGGACCCTTATCGGCTAGCTCGTCGGTTAGAGTACCCAAAGATGTTCCAATTGGTAGCTCATACTCGTTATTTTCGCCATAGCTAACGTAAAATACTGAATCAGTATCATAGTATAAAACTCGAGGGCCTAAAACATGTAGGTATTCAAACAATTTAAGACGTGCTTGCGCTGTTGTAAACGCAGCAAGGACAACATTTGTCATTGATGATGATAAGGAGGATGTCAGAGCTTCATCTCTATAACACCAATTGACGTAGAGAGTGTTATCATTGACTGGTAAAATACCGCTTACCTCAACTTCCGGACTGTTAAGTAAATTTATCAAAGTTTCTCGGTTTTTTACAACCAGTGTTCTTGGTAAATTCTCACGTTGGCCAAACTTTCCCCACAGAGAATTAAGACAAAGTTTTGCCACAGATCGTTTTCCAGCATTTAGGCATATATCATCTTTATTCAACTTTATACCCTCTTCGAGTTCCTGTTCTTTAACGTACCACTCCTTATCCTCCTCTGTAATACACCCGGGTGGATATCCTGATGCTGTCACTTTTTGTGAAAAGAATTCATTTATGTACTCAGCAAAAATACCACCTTTTTGTTCTTCTTGATTGTACTGTGTTATTTCATATTGCCAAATTTCATAAACACGTTTGACAACGTAACCCAATGCCACAGCTACCTTTATCTCTTCTGACACCCATGTTCCTCGCAATACACGATTTTCAGGATCTTCATGAGAACAATCATCTTGTATTAATTCCTCACAACATGTTCGGCATAATGGAAATATCAATTTACCATGCATTTTCACTGGTAACACCGGGTGGTATAAATTTCGTGGTGGTAGTATATCACACATAACCAGTCCATTTACTGATGAAATATCGTTGTTTCGACCCATCACTTGGCTGCACTCCTCTTGACCAACATAAATTTTTGGATGTCCAACAGGATATTTACCGCGTTTACAAATAAACGGGTACAACGAGCAGACATCAACATATCTGATTTTTTCTTGATTTTGACATTCAAACATTTTTACTGTATTACCTGTCCGACCACCGAAAAACGCATCTCGTGGGTCAAGCGGTTTCTGCCTTATATTGACGACATTTTCTCGTACAAAATTACTAAGTCTTTCATTTTGTGCAATCTCCTCATTAAACTGACATTCCCATTTCTCAACAAGATTATAATTGGCGGCTTTCAATTTATTACTAATTCCTAAAGTCCTTTCGTATCTATCATCCATGGATTCACCGCTTTTTAATTTTATATCTCTGTTTATTCTATAACAGCGTGGACAACCATGCCAAAAACAACCATGAAACTGAAGTACTGTGCCCTTGTGATTATCCTCTTCTAGCGGTTCGCAGTATCCATCGACTATTATATTCTGGTAATCTTCTCTCCCGACCTCGCCCTGCATGTTCAATATGTCGATGAAAAACTTCCTGCTCCATCCAGGTAATCCAGTGAATGGCAATTTCAGATTGATTATCGGTCATTCTATACCCCCGGGGTGATATTATACCAATTTGATTTCTTTTCAAAAATTTCTTTCTAAACACACGCATACAAGAAGAAGCTATTGTTGTGCATTCGACAAATGGATCTACGCTGGATTTTAAAAATGTTTTGCGAAAAGCTAAACATGCTAATCTCAAAATAGTTACATCTTGTTTACAATATTTCAGAATTTCATTCTTGAAATTAAACACATAACCATCTCTTACTTGTTCGTCGTACCATTTTATAAACTTCGTACGTTCGTTGCTACTCATTGTATCCGGACTATAAGAATCAAGAGGTGGTAATGGTCCTTCGTAATCCTGATTTTCTTCAGTGTTAAATAAATGAGGAAAAATACCTTTCTCCATTTCTGGTAGGCCATATGATTTCGGTAAACTGCTTAGAGGCATATGAAAATAGTTTAAGCTATCGATAAATTTTGCATGCAAAACTTCCATTAAAATTATTTTTGAGCCGTTCATGACAACCGATGGTACGACACGGTCTTGGTCGAATTTTTCCACTATATATTTGAATATGAATTGTGCATCAAACCCTTGTGAATTGTGGGCAATGCATATCACCTGTTTAAATTGATCTCGGCGTGATAATGCAAGGTCAACAAGCTGTTTTATAGGATCATTATCGAACACATATTCACGTATACCGCACATTTCACATCTAATTGAAATATCTTCAACTTCTATACAAGTTGTACATACTTGTTGTACCACACATAAATTGGGTACATGTACTTTTTTGTCTTCCTCGCCTACCATCGAAAGAGTTTGCTGTGTCTCAAAGTCATAAAAGAGGAATAATACTGGTTTTGATCTATCTGATTGTTTGATCGGTTGTATGTAGCATAAATGTCTAATAGGTGTTTGCCTTCTACAAACCGAGCAGAATGATGTACCACATTCATGTTCTTTATTTTTTTTAATAATTTTAAAACAAGTCTGACAAAGTCTGATTTTACTACATACATTACTATTTTTACTATAAGATCCAATTTTCAAATGATTGAAATTTATGGATTTCAGCCATACCACATCCATCATCTGGTATTTGAACATTAGCCAAATTTACTAAATCTATGGCAGCATTTTTCTGTATTCTCCCGCGTGGTTGACGAATCTGATCCCAATATGTATGAAGAGCTCCAGAACGTATTTGACCTCTCACAACATAAGCATAACCAGCAGCTAAACTTCGTGGTAAACACAGATTGTCATCGTTATTGATTGTCAATATAGATTTCTTTTTCACTGACTCTAATGTTAAACGTACACGACCACGACCGACAATGTTTTGAACTATAGCACAATTAATAGATAGTCTCTCATTCACATTTAATTCGCACGCACTTTGCATTGCACTTCTTAATATTTGCCAAAGATCTTCAACTAAAAAGTTTTTAATTAATCTAAACGACAACCAAATTGGACCTTGATTGAACTGGGTTGAGTTGATGGTTAAACCAATAAAGTCAGATGGTTGCCCTTCTGCACAAAGACGCTGATGTAGATTTTGTACACATTCATCTAACCATGTGTAAGCATTTACGTTTTGTGGTGGTTCTGGTATATAACCGGTAATTTCTCTTCCCTCATATCCGAAATATCTATAGAAACGGGTTGTTTCGTTCTCTACCACATACTGGGGTTGCGATACTCCTTCACCACTCTGTAAACAGGCATCTATAAATATACCATATTTAATTAGATAATGAATTTAACAGAAATTAAAATAAATTTATGATGTTACCTTCAGTTGTATCGGTATCACTATTACTACTGGTAGCGCTGCTAGAGCTGGTACTAGAACTGTCAGAGCTGTCACTGGTACTAGAGCTATCAGAGCTGTCACTAGAACTGGTAGAGGGGCTGCGCATGCGTTTCCTGTTTATATTATTTCCATTTACTAAACGATGACTTGTGGTTGTGGAGGAAACTGCATCTGTAAAATTTAAAGAATAGAAGGTTCAATATAATTGAATATCTAATGTGTAAAAAGTTCTAAACATTACAAGTAAATACAGTACCATTAGTTGTGTTAACAGTGGCTGTTGTTGAAACTTCTGGTTGATCATCGCATACCATTATTGCTGCATGACCTTCATCATCCCTCATCGTTTCATCCATAGCTATAAAACTATTTGTATCACATGCCATTATAGCGGCATCACCTTCATCATCCCTCATCATGTCATTCATCACTGTAAAAATCTTATCTTTAGAAATACCCTCTAAAAATGTGATCCTAAATATCAACAAAATAATACTTACATTGACCACGAAGTATTATTTGTGCTAATGGATGTTCTTGATCATTACGTTGACGCACAGCTCTCAAAGCAATCGCCAAAACTTCCGGATTACGGAATAAACCAACAGTATACATGCGGTATACTGTTGTTATTCTACAATGTAGCAGCAGAAAATAAAGTTTTCTGCATAAATCTTCAATTGATCTCGTCTCGAGATTAGAAGCCCACACTGTCCCGCACATTGTTTGAATATACGGGTCTAATAACATTGCTATATGCAACGCTCTCCTAATCACGGTAACTAAATGCAGAACGGTAGCACGAAACATCGCGAATAAGTTATGTTGTAATTATCCAAAGGAGATCTCAACTGTCTGGTTCCATGGGCATGTATTTGCTTAAATACACCTTCAGTGGGGGTCGGACAGGTGGGGGGTGGATCTACAATACCAAGTTTTTCGCTGATATTGCTGATTCAAGGGCTAAGCTAGGGTTTGGTATATTCTTAAAACTAAATTCAATGTGATTCATAACCACAGGTGCAATAATTTCAAAGAAATATTTTGTCGACAAGAATGTATTTTATAACATACCTGGTAATGAAGCTCGTTGAAAAAATTCAAATGCAGCAATTTGTTTCACCGAAAAGTTCATGCCATCAGATGTGCATGAATTATAGGCAGGTGGTGACTACTTGAATTTCGGTGAAAAAGAGAGAGAACAATGAGGTTAGAATATATAAACATAACATGCAGATGCATCAGGAAAATATAAATGAATATGTTTTATGGTTTACACGTAACAAAACTAAATGAAAAATTGATCATGGTCTGCTCACGCTCAGGTGTGCTAGTGATACTTGATACCTAGCCGCATCTCGACCCAAAAAAAATCTGTAATTTTCGGAATTTCGATTTTTTTTCACCGGATTCCGGTAGAGCACGACGAGATGGACCTACAGTCCAAAAATCAGCTCTCTACGACAATTTTAATTTTTGGTCAAAAAATGGAATTTCCGTATCTCCGTTAATATTGGAGATATCGAAAAAATAAAAGAATTTTCGTTCTCTTACGAGAACCGGTTATGGGGGTGCTTACCCCATAACCGGTGTTAAATCCAATGTTTATTGATAATTTAAACAAAAATTATAATAATTATTGGTTGTTTAACGGAATTTCGATTTTTTTCGCCGGATTCCGGTAGAGCACGACGAGATGGACCTACAGTCCAAAAATCAGCTCTCTACGACAATTTTAATTTTTATTGTTTTTTTAGCTGCAGTTACTAACTTACTGAATTTTAGCCCCATTCCAGTTTTTGCTTTTAATTTCATGGCACTTGCAACAGCCAAAGCAGTTTTTTTTTCACCAAGGCTTGCATCTTTAGCTTTTACACGTTCCCAAGCTTTAGCAGTATGATGTCTGCTACTTCACGATCGACATTTTTATTAGAATAATCAATGTCATGTTGTTTACATGCCTGATCAAGCGGATTTATGTTGGGATCACCTCTTTTAATTCCCCTTGATACTTTATAAAAACTGATAAGCAAAGAAATTGGTGATGTAAACAGAAAATTTAGTACAATTAAAGTTTCGATAGAAGATCCTATAAAAGTAGAACTCAATAAAATCAATGCAACTCTTAGAAATCAGCAAAATATAATAGATAATCTTCGTAAACAATTAGTAGAATATGATAAGATAATCAAACCAATGGAAAAAGAAAAATTAAAACTCAAAGCTACTCTTAGAAATCAACAAAATATAATAGATAATCTTCGTAAACAATTAGTAGAATATGGTAAGATAACCGGACCAATGATAAAAGAAAAATAAAAACAAGAATTGAAAGATACTGCTTCGAAAAAGTTTTGGGATGATATTGAGAAACAAAATAAAAAAAATTAACAGTGAAGAGTGAAAATGGAGCATCAAAGAGTGGCCGAAGAGTTGCATAAACCAGCTGATCGCAGATATCAGCGAAGAAAATATGATGTACGTGGGATAGATGAGACTTGGCAAGCTGATCTTGTAGAAATGATTCCTTACTCTAAAGAGAATAAAGGTTATAACTACTTACTCACTGTATGCATGGGCTGTCCCAGTCAAGTCAAAAAGTGGTAAGGATGTTTCTGAAGCAATTAAGGACATATTGAAGCAAGGACGTGTAACAACGAATATAATAAATGAATGGATATTCTACCTAAGTTGGTCAAAGCTTACAGTTCAAGAAAACATCGAACAATTGGAATTGAGCTTAAAAATGTTTCGAAGACGAATGAAAGGCAAATCAAAAAGCGATTTCCAGTTGAAAAATTGCCTGTAAAGAAACCGAAATACAAAGTTGGAGATAAAGTGCGAATAAGTAAAATAAAACATGTTTTTGAAAAAGGTTATACACTGAATTGGTCCACTGAGATTTTTACAATTTCGAAAGTTGTAAAAACCAATCCAACAACTTATCACGTTAAAGATTATTATGACAATCCTGTATCTGGTGGTTTTTATGAAACTGAAATTCAAAAGTCAATGTATCCCGAAATTTATCTTGTAGAAAAAGTTTTAAAGAAAGGTGGAAATCGAATCTATGTTAAATGGTTAGGATTCAGTAACGAGCATAATAGTTGAATAAATAAAAATGATGTTAAATAAATATAATTGTAATGCGAGGAAAAGGTAAAGGATCTTAGACACTAGTAAATAAGAAAACATTTGTATTATGTTAATAAACTTGTATATTTTGCATAATTTTTCTACAAATAAATATATTTAAACAATAAATTTTTGTATTTATTTAAGAAGAGGTGTCAAATTTGAAAGAATTGCCTCCTAGATATACAATAAACAATGAGAGTTTATTTGCTGTATTAGACAATTTATTAAAAAACTCTTCATCTTTTAAAATTGCAGATGATATTTTCTCTGGTAGGAAGACTTGAAAACTCTCATCTATTTCAGCAACAACGTTGTTACCGAATCTGGTTTTCACTTGCTTCAGGGCTGTTACCATGTACTGCTGAATTTTTTCTAAGTCTGCCGCCTTTTTTCGCGGCAAGAAGTCGCGTTGAGCAATTTTGTTCAGGATAGATAGATTCATTCTGAAAAAAGGTAAAGTTAAAATTGAGGTTAGAGAGAGAAAGAGAGAAAATATGATAAAGGAAAGTTGATGCAAACTTACTTAGTCAATCTTTCGTTTCTTTGGTGAAGGTAGATTAGTTTTCCTCCACTTCGATTTCTCGAATGTGTTCCTCTCTGAGCTGCAACGACTCATATAGCCCGTTCCCCACCTCGATTCCTGCCCCTTCCATTGCCTCACGTAAGATGTCCCTACTCTTTCCTTCTTTTGATGGTCTCCATTCGTCAAAAATCTCTACTGGAATGTCGTATACATAAGTGGTTGGTTCATCTTCATAAAGCGTTCTCTCATTGGCTCCCTCCTCCTCCAGTTCACTACTTGCTGTTCTTTCATTGGTTTCCCCCTTCAATTCACTACTTGCCGTTCTCTCATTGGTTTCTCTCTCCAGTTCACTTGCAGCTAGCACCATCTGATCTCCCATAATTCTATAATGACCCCAAGGTAGAGTATCCGTACTATGGGCTAGCAAGTATCTTTTATCATCATACGGACTTAATGAAATTTTATTCTGTTTTTCAGTATGAACGATGTGTAGTTTTGAACGAATATTATATTGATCACGTCGTACAATAGTAAGTTCTTCAAGACATCTTCGATAGTCTTCGAATGTAATTGATTTCTTAACCACAGCAGATTTTATACCTTTGGCTTTTTTACTGGGGTTCCTCCATCAAATAAAATACTATACATTTTGCTTCTTAAGCCAATAAATTCAGTCATGATTTTACCACAGCATTCATCTTTCATGAGACCAAGAACTTTTTTATTCTTACGGGGATTACCGTGAGGGGTTTTTTTCATCATAATCAAATGTATCAAATCTATGAATCTTCTTTCATTATTTGATACATGTCAACATCCTCAACTTGATATATCAAGCTTTCGGTATCATATATAGGAGCTTACACTTTTCTCCTACGCGCTGTTTCATGTATGTGTAATGAAACTCATAAACCTATGTCTCAGATAGATCAAGTAAAAAACGCTATGAATCTATGAATCGAAAACTAATGTCATAACCATCATTATACTTAGTGAATGAAACATATTTCTCCTTATTTTGGGGTATTAAAGAAACTCTTCCTTTCATGATTGATGAAGTACAATAAAGTGTGTATCATAATTGAGGTTGTGAAAAATAACTGGAATGAATCTTGAATCCTTGTAATTTAAATTGCATGAATTATGAGCTGCACCTCTGAAACTGAACAAAAAATATTATTTTTAGTATATCCCAAAATTAATCTTTTTATTAAATATAATTATATGAATAACATACCGTCCTGTAAGATGACAATAATCTCGTACTGCAAGTTCTTCGGCACGGATGATTTTTCTACATATATGGCAAACAGTTGACCTCCGAAAAGATAATTCTTCGAGATCTGTAAGTCGCACTGGCTTTGGATTTTTATACAGTTGATCTATCTTCTCACCGATTGATTTCAATTCTAGAACAAACCATTCTGCAGGCGACCGATCGTTTTCATTATTTCTTCTGTATGATTTATAGCTTGATAATTTATCATCATAGCTACACTTTATATAGTATCCGACGCTGTATGCATCATGTAATTGGAAAGCATTCTCGTTCTCAGTTGGCTTTAATAAACACTCGAAATCAGCATAAATAATAAAAGGCACTTTTTCACTCTTTCTATAGTCATCGAATTTAAGAATGTTATTCTTAGCGTCGGGTAGATTGATTCGACAGTTATTCATATTTTTACAATGAATTTCGTGAGATTTCAATCTTTCATCAGAATAAAATGCTTGTAAACATCTTTCGCAATGGTAAGATTTTACATGGGTTTTAGACAATTGAGATCTCAACAATCAAGACATACTTTTAATCCAAACATAGTGATATTTAGGTTATTTTCTTCGAGCTCATCTATGTAAGAATCTTGAACGATAAGTAGATTTACGTGTTTGTCCAAAGTGTAATATGCCAAGGTGATACTTCAAACTTTCAATCATACTTCCTAAGCATGTATACAATCACTGAAATATTGTTCATTTTTTCGAATTTTGAAATATCTTTAAGTTTGACAGGAAATTCAATGTTAGTGAAGAGTAACTCGTTCTCATATGGACGATATTGCTAGACCTTATTGGCATTTCATTCGCAAGGATGTAATGCTGAAAGAATTGCATACTTGAAACACTGATTGTCGTTATTACGAACATTAACACAAGCTGTTTTTTTCTGCATAAACTTTGGAAGAGGAATGTAAGAACTAGCCATAAAAGGAGAATATTTTTTCATGTTTATACATAAACTTATAATACTCTTTAGAGTCCAGCCAGAATCTTTTTCTTGAAATTCTTCTACTTGTGCAAGAATGGACTCTTTAATATTATCTTTAAACCATTCCTCTAAATTTGTAGAGACGTACACTGTTTTACTTTCTTTTGTAAAATATTTAATATCAGTCGTTTCCTCACCATTTTTCTGCATAGAAAATTCAGAGATGAAATCTGAATTGATTTTCACTGCACTAAATTCTTCTAAACATGCTTGCACCTTAACTATAAAAATATTTTGTGCATCATCCAAGAAATTTCTTATGTCCACATGTTTTATATTTACAACTACACCTGTCCTGATTCGGTTTTGAAAAGCTGATTGCACATCTCGCCATTCAACACTAGCTTCTTCAGGTTGTAGACTTCCTCCTTGATGCACATGCTGTTCCAATGCAATTTACATACACGAAAGATGTGTTAAACATGTTTGACACTTTTGTTTCTCTGCTCTTGTGAGATAAGATTTCTCTATCTTTTCATTGAATTCCTTTATTGTAGAATTACACATATCCAACCAATAATTAATATTGTTATCGAAAAAGATGAATAAGACGTTCAAAAAAATTGATTGAAGCCATTTTTAGTCACAAAACTACGAAATTTCTCGACTGCTCAAAGTAAACTGTATGTTCGTTCACAAAATATTCCACCTTATAGCGAATATTTTGACGTAGAAAACAGAGAGGGAAATTTCATTGGTAGACCAATGGAAAGATGAGGAAAACTTGTTTTGAGGGGAGAGGGAAATTTCATTGGCAGATCAATGGAACAACTTTTTTTGAGGGAGAGGGGAGAGATCTGGCCAATCGCAAAAGAGTGGGAGACGGATATTTCTTTTTAGAACCAATCCAAGCTTGGCTTTCAGACTAACCAATCAAGAGCGTATTATTTTTTAAGCGTCCAATCCCAAAAGAGCATGAGTAATTTTGGAGGAAGGGGAAAAATGTTCTTGTTATAAAATCCCAGTACAAAACGCATCTTTTTCATTCTTCAGTTTTACTTCTGTCGTAACATACTTAAGGGGTTATGCCTGAGTTAAACCTGCAAAAAACAAATTATTAGTTATTCAGCAAAAAAAATTATTTATAAGTAATATTAAAGAAATTCTTATTCCTACTTAAAGTATATATATTAATTGTAATTTTACATATTTTTAAACAATTATATATCTATACTTACTTTACAAACAATTCCATGTGTGAAGTATTAAATTTGAACAGATTTTTCCCTTTGCCGTATGAATTCTCAGCATCCGAGTGATGAATATAGACCAAACTGGATGGAAAATCTTCTAAATGTGATTCTTCTCAGCTTGAACGGAAGGGATTTCTGAAAAATAAAAATTTTAAATATTTAGTAACGCATAATTTATAATATAAGTAATTATAGTGAATGTTACGTATATTTACATACATAACATTCACTTTAAACTTATCTTTCCAAATTCTGCTCCATTCAAGCAGTGAAGAAGGCTTTCCTGGAGTTCTCCAAAAAATTTCAGCCTGATTGGATTTATGGTTCCTGAAAAATCCTGCGGCGACTGACTTGAAATCATAAAAATTTAAAACTTGAGAAAAAGGCACTTAAAATTTTCTTGAACATTAAATGATAAAAAATATACTTACAATTTTTCTTCATACCTGGGCCTTATTTAAATGAATGATAAGCGTATCCTGGTCATCTTTGTAAATTTTGAGGATGGTCCAAACGCTTTATTCGTGTCCAATCATCTGAAATCAAATATAATGAAAAATCATAAAAAAATGTAATTTTTCTAAATTTGAAACATTTTTATAATTAAGTTATAAAAATGCTTTTATTGTTAAAAAATAAGTTTATATACTTACATGTGATGAACAGAAGAGTTGCACTACCATTATGTGTCAAGTTGAAAGTTAGAAAAAATAGTCCATCAGGTGAGCTGATATAGTAAGGAAGCAGAAAGCAAGCAGACAGCTCCAATCAGCTGTTTAGCTTGCTCTCTGACCTACTTTTCAGCTAGACTGTTTTCTACAAAGCTGATGCTGTGACATGTGTGATGTGTGTGTGAAAAGTGTTTGATGAAAAAAATTTAAAAAATGGTAAACAAAAGTGAAAAAAAAAGAGAAAAATTGTGAATGTGTTTCAGTGTTTTTTAGTGTTTGTGTTGTAAATTATGTTATTTGTTTACAAGTGAGGTTGTGAATGGTGTATAAGTATTTGTGTTATGTGTGTAATGTGTGTAATGTGTGTATATTTGTTTAATAAGCACCAGCTCTGTAGAAGTCGTCATCCTGATGACTTCTCTTTCTTTTGGCTCGTCGTGCTTCAAGTGTTGAGTGTAGTTCTCTTCTGTCGGACAAGAAAAGCCGCTCCTGATCCTGAAGCTTGGCCCAGTTGACTGCAGAGGATCCTTGATACACGCTGAATTTCCTCATGACTTCAAGCAGTCCTGCTTTGCATTCATTGAAGCAAGTGACTGTGATGTAGGCACCAATTTCGAGGACTGTCAGACCACTGAAACTATGCTTGGGGATGAGCTTCCAAATAGAATGATTGAAACTTTCATTACTGTTTTGCGTGAAGCCTCCAATGCATCTCTCAAGCAAGTCTGGCTTTGTCAAGTCCTCGTAAATCGGTTCGATTGCGTTCATGATGGCAGCAGGAATACTATCTCCAATGTGGAAGTTCTTCAAGTTGTTGTTCGCCTTGGCTTTCTGCCACTTGCACCAAGATCTTGATCCCTGTGGGCAAAGGTGGTGAGTTGGATCTTCATCTGTAGATTTTTTGTGATGAAATGTTGCCCATATGGCATTTCTCATTTCATCAACAGAATTACTATGGCCACGGATGGCATTGCCATAGTACTTCGTCAACTGGTCAATCCTTTGAGCAGTTAGACGGTTTCTTCCACCAATGCCCAAGCCATCTGTTAGTTTTGTGCCGGCCAAGCTTTTCTTCAGGTTCCTGAGCCTCGAACCCATCCTCTTCTGAACGTGTCCTACACACTCCTTCTTCGTGATGGTGAAGTCTTGATAGGATTTGGCATCGGAAAGTGCTTTGAAGACTCTTGAATCTCCGTCTCCAATGTAATTTCCGTACCTTACACCATGGATGGACTCGGATCGCTGGAACATCAATCACCTTTCCATTGGCATGGCGTATTAGTGTTGAAACGCCTTGAAGGGATGAATGTTTTCGTTTCCTCCAACTACCATCGCCTGATACAGTTTGGCGATCATCTTGTTGATTTTCCGTACTGCAATCTTCCTGCATAGCTGCTTTCATCAACTATTTAGCTGTAATCAAGCTTGCATCTTTCAGGTCTTGATTAATTTTGTCAAAATTACTGTGAGAGATTGGAGTAGAAAAATCCATTACTCCACTTAAAGTGCTCAAACCAGTGTGCCCATGACCAAGAATTCATGGCTATAATTGCACGCTTATTCACTTCATAAGCATTACTTTGTTTTCCAACTTTTCTGCTGGAGTCGATGAAAGCAACTGCGTTACATGATGTACAGGTGATGGATAGCTTGCTACCAAGATCTCGCACATCAACTTCATCAAATTTGATGCATCCGCCACAAGCTTTACAAGCCAGAAACTCCTGTAATTCTGGCAGAAGCAAAGAAATGTCAAAGATTCTATTCTGAATTCCACTCGGTTCTACATAAATTGATTTTAATTTTTGTCTAGACCTAGACACGGGAATTTCTGGCTGTACTGATGTTGAGGTACCTGGTAAAGCTTGCGCAGCAGATCTTGAACTCCATTTCCTGGACGTTGAAGGAACTGTATCAGGCGTAGGTGATGCTGAAGTGATTGGTGTTGCTCGTTCTTATTGTATAGATGTTGATGCTGATGCTGATGCTGGTGCTGTTGTCGAAACTTCCCATTGCTGTTTTTGATGAAAAATCTTGGGTCTTCTCTTTCTTCTTCCAAACCTTCTTTTTCTGTCAGATGATCCTGGAACTCTATGTCTTGAGTCTGGACTCATCTTGATCACAAATCACTCTTACTTACTCTACTTTTTAACTACAAATGCTATCAATATTATAAAATAAATTATTTAATAATATTGAGCAATGCAGAATAAAAGTAGATATGAAAATTCAAAGCAAGTGTTTTCGCGCTCTTGAATTCTGAATCATACGGTAAAACAGGTATCTAAATGAATAGCCTTTTCGAAAGAATATCGCCAAATTCAAAATTCTTTTTTTGCATAATTTTATTCATTGACGAATATTTGCGTCTAATTAATTTTTTATAAAGCATAATAAATAATAAAATGCTTTTTTAAAAATAAATTATTAATTTAAATAAACAAAACAGAGGAAAATGTGAAAATAAGTAATTTGCAAATTTTTAATATTGCATAATTTTGCTCATTTTATTAATATCTTTTAACGAATTTTAATTGCATAATAGATATTTTTATTATGTTTTACATACAAATATTATGCATGAGAAGCATTAAAAGCTCGAAAAATAATCATGTTCAGTAACACAGCACTGACAAATAAAAACGCAAAAATTACGATTTTTTTAAAATAAGCTATTCGCACGCCTTCAGTTTTTGGTCTGTAGCTTTCTACCCAATTTTTTTTGGGCAAAAGGAACTTCAGCATCGTATTCTACAGACAATTTCCTATGAAAAAAGTCAATAAAAAAAAAAAAATCGATTTTTTGACGCATTTAACTCAGGCATAACCCCTTAAAAGCTAAGTTATGGGTAGGACACTTGATTATGATTTAATTTTCAGAAACATTTTGCTACCATATCCAGAAGAAAATATTTATTTTTGTGACATTCAAGGCTTCGAAAAAATTTCGGAAGATTTTTTCATTTTCAAGGAAATTAGTTTTCTCAATTTGAGGAAAACTGCTTTACCGACTGCCTATCTCTTCAAGTCTCCGATGTCATGGGGGTATCTTACTGAAGAAGAAAAATGTACATTCCAATGGGTGGAGAACTTTCATCATGGAATATCATGGAACTCTGGAGATATTCCTTTTGATCAACTTTCAAAAATTTTTCAAATGTGCTCGCAAGGAGTTAAAAAATTGTACGTCAAGGGAAAGCAGAAGCTGAAATGGATAAAAAAATGTTTACCAAACGCGTAAGCAACGTATCTTCTATTTAATACTTTTTTCATACTTTTTCCATACTTTTTTTGATACTTTCTCATACTTTTTCATACTTTCTCATACTTTTTTTCATACTTTTATCATACTTATAAATCTACGAATCCATAACAGCGCCTCGCGACAGCTATACACCGTTTTTGACCTAATCGATTTCGACACTAGGGTTCTAATAGTGGTTTGGCTGTCTGAATAGATAGTCGCTCTTGTGGGCTTCCTATCTTCTAGCAGCCTTGCCGCTTTTTCTATTGCTAGAATCTCTGCTTGCAGAACACTGCATTTGTCTTAGAGTCTATATGCCTCTTGCACCTGCAGTTGTTCCGAGTAGATTCCTGCTCCAGTTCCTTTTTCTGTCTTTGACCCGTCTGTGGATACTGTGATCTCGTCTTTCCCTATTCTGGAGTCGACTTCCCAGTCTTCTTTTGTCGGTATATCCGCGTGAATGTGTTCTTGAAAGTCAAGTTTAGGGACCATATAGTCCGTGGGCTGTTTTAGCTCGTCTCTCAGGTCCCTACTTAGCTTTCCCATTTCCATCATAATCGATGTATGTCCATAGTTATTCTGTTTCCACAAATTCGATTCTGTGAGTCTCAGAGCTCCTTTTGTGGCTAGTCCTCTTATGTGCAAATCTATCGGTTGCAGATTTAGCATTGCTTCTAGCGATGCCTGCGGTGTGGTACTTACAGCTCCTGTGATACCTAGTGCTGCAAGCCTTTGTACCTTCGTCAGCATCTCCCTATTTACCTTTTTATTCGTGGCTTCCCACCAAACTAAGGCTCCGTAAGTTATTATGGGTCTTATTACAGCCGTATACATCCAGTGTATTATATATGACTGTAATCCCCACCTTTTCCCAAACATTTTCCTGCATGTGTAAAATGCATTCAATCCTCTTTTCATCCTTTCTTCCACATTCCTTTTCCAGGATAATTTGGAGTCTAGGATTACCCCAAGATACTTTGCTTCTTTGGATAGCGTAATTTCACGTCCCCCCAATTAAAGCCGTGTAATTTTTGGGATCTTGTATCTCCTCGTAAACAGAACCAGCTCGGTTTTTCCTGGGTTTACCCCCAACCCGTTCCGCTCTGCCCATTTGGATATTTCTTTTAATACCGACTCCATGATATCTCTAATCATTGTGGGATCTTTGCCCGTGATTAGTATTACCACGTCGTCTGCGTATGCTACCACTTTTATTCTTTTCTTTTCCAAGGTTTTTAGGATCTTGTTGATCACTATGAGCCACAAGAGGGGGGATATGACTCCTCCCTGAGGTGTCCCCCTTGTCGTTTTCCTTCTGATTGAGCTGTCTCCCATATCCGAGTTGATTGTTCTGCTTCTGAGCATTTGCATCACCCAATTTATGGTAATTTGATCAGCTTCAATTTCCTCTAGTGCTCTTTTTATTTTTATCTCTTTCTATGTCCAGGAAGGCCCCTAAGGTATATTACTTTTCTAGAAGGCTTTTTTCAATTGTTTTCACTACTTCGTGCAATGCACTCTCCACAGATTTTCCTTTTAAATAGGCGTGCTGTGATGTGCAATTCCTTTCTATCCCTGTAGTGTCCTTTATGTGTAGGTCCATCAATCTCTCCAGTGTCTTCAAGAGAAACGATGAGAGATTGATGGGCCTGAAGTCCTTAGGTGTTGTGTGACTTGTTTTACCTGCTTTAGGTATAAAAATCACTCTCACCTCTCTCCATTTCTTCGGTATATACCCTAACCTAAGGCATTCCCTGAAGATCTTTATTAAGATGTTCATTATAGTGTCTAGAGTTTTTTGTAGCATGATTGGCATCATTCCGTCCAGTTCGGCAGATTTGTAGGGATCGAACGTATTTATGGCCCATGCTACCTTTTCTTTAGTCACTATGTTATTCACTATCAACCTTTTGCTCCAGTTTGATGGCTCTTGTTGCATTATGACGCTTTCAGATCCTTCTTCTTGGCATCCTGGGAAGTGCGTGTTCATTAAAAGCTCTAGGGTTTCGTTTCCAGTGTCAGTCCATGAGTCATCTGGCCTTCTGATGCTCTTTAGAACCATTGGTTCTTTTTTGAGGATCTTTCTAAACCTTGCTGCCTCATTTGTGCCCATAAGGGATTCACTGAAACTTTTCATCGATTTCCATTTGGCCTTCCTTATGTTTTCCTTATATTCTTTAAAGCTGTCTTTATACATGTTCCAGCTTTCATCTGTTTTATTCCTTCTGGCTACGCCTAGGAGTCTCCTCGTCTCCTTCCTTAGCCCTCTGAGCTCTGCATTCCACCATGGTTTGGTATTTTTGCAGACTTGTCTCTCCGGGCATGATTTTAGGAAAGCTGATTCTAATATATCACTTAATTCTTTAACCTCGTTTTCGATATCTGGTTGTGTAGGATTGTTTAAGATCTGAGGTTGCGCTTTCGATCCTAGCTTTTCCTTAGCCAGTACCGAGAACCTTGTCCAGTCTGTTTTTTCGGAGTTCCTAAAGACCCTAGCCTGTGGGGTTTCCCGATTGACCGTGAAGAATATCCTCCTATGATCCGAATAGGAGTTCTTTGGGGATACCCTCCAATTATCTAACGTTACCCTATCCGTATTTGCGGCCAATGTTAGGTCTATTACCTCCTTCCTTACCCTATTCGCGAACGTTGGTATATTACCTTTGTTGCATATGATAAGGTTCGTAGAAAGTAAATAATCCATTAATGACTCACCTCTTTTGTTGATGTTCTTGCTTCTCCATTGGACGTGATGACCATTGGCATCGCATCCTATCACTAGCTGATTCCCTTTGTCCGTGACTTCCCTCACTAGACTTTGGAGTGCTTGTGGTGGTGCCTCCTCCTCATACGGCATGTACGACGATGTGAGGATAAGCGGAGTGCCGTTCCTCTGCTCGCATATCACTGCCGTCATATCGTTGGTGCTGTGTTGTGATATAGTCAGGGAGTCAGGGAGTTCAATAGTGGGATATCGTGCACTTTCTTCAAAAGATTTTTTTACAGTCAAAATTTGTTTGTGGTAACCTACTGAAAGTAACCCTAAATTCTCGACTTCGGACCTGATCGGGAACATTGTTATTATTGCAAAATAAACTTCAAAAAAGCACCTTTTTTTAGTTTTCCGCGAATAACGTTTTTGTAACGCATTTTATGCAAAAAAAGGTAGAGAGGAAATTTGTTTAGAATTGAATTTCCAATCAGACACATGTACTTCCGAATGCAAAATTAACTTTTTTCATCGCTAAATTGTTAAACAAAAAAAAAACTTTTTCCAAATTTTCACATTGCCACAGTTTTTTCAAAAAAAAAGATCTTTTTCGTCGGATAAGCTCTCAATGATGACTTTTAGTACAAACAATCTAAAAATCGTTGCCCGATCCGTATATCTCAAAATACCGTCCTATTGCAAAATTATTTACCCGAAAATTTCAAATTCATTTCAAATTTGCCCATGGAACGATAAACGGATCCAACTTCGCTTAATCGATAGCTTTTGACGTACTTAATAAATGCTAAAAAGGAATTTTCTTAAAATTAATATTTAACAACATTTTTAGCAATAAATAGTTTTTATTTTCGCCAATTTTTTAATTAGAGAAACGCGGTAAAATGCATTTTAAAGTACTTAAAAAACCATGAATTTTCGTAAAAAATTCGTCAAGATCCGACCAATAGGAGCCGAGATACGAAATTTTTTTCAACCGACGATTACACCGAAACTATTTAATATTTTTTAATGAATTTTCACACAATGATTGTTCAAATGATGCTCTAGATGATAAAATTTTTCTTGATAGTTGTAATGGACTTAATTCTTGTAAAAGGACCGATGAACGGATGCGAGATCAGCGCGCGCGGCCGCGCGACTGCTCCGGCCGGGCGGCGCGGTGGTGGGGGGGGGGGGGGGACTGCCGCTGCGGCTTTCGTGAACCTTAGATGCAAATTGATTTTCTCGGCAACCAAAGGTCCTACGGTAATGCTTTTTTTTTATTTTATGTGTTTTTTCCTCAACTTTCACGTCGTGTGAATGAAATTTACATGAGTGCAATGCAAATACCCGAAAATTACGTTTTTTAGATGTAAATTTAATTTCTCGGCAACCAAAGGTCCTACGTCAATGCTTTTTTTTTAATTTTATGTGTTTTTTCCTCAACTTTCACGTCGTGTGAATGAAATTTACATGAGTGCAATGCAAATACCCGAAAATTACGTTTTTTAGATGTAAATTTAATTTCTCGGCAACAAAAGGTCCTACGTCAATGCTTTTTTTTTAATTTTATGTGTTTTTGCCTCAACTTTCACATCATGTTAATTAAATTTTTATAAGTGCCATACAAACACAAGAAAATTTCATGTTTTCTGTTATATGCAGTACTACATAATGTATTCATATTTTGTATATATAAGTGTGTATATTAATTTTAAAAGCTCAGTACAAGGATAGTGTTTGCTTACGATTTCTGCATTAAACGAAATTAAGGAATTAATGTCGATAAAATGTTTTTCAACTATAAGTTATCGCTTCGTGTTATGTAAAACTTTTTAAACTAGCATTGAATTTAATCGATTTTCATAGGATAACATACTTATTTCTATATATATTTACGCATGTGTAACGTTTTTAAAATCGTATGTGTATACAAGCGCGCGGCACACACACATACACATATATACGCGCTTATTCATGGCGTCAAGTGGAGAAAATCGTTTAAAAAGGCAGCCAAAGGTCCTACGTTAATGCTTTTTTTTTAATTTTATGTGTTTTTGCCTCAACTTTCACGTCATGTTAATTAAATTTTCATAAGTGCCATACAAACACAAGAAAATTTCATATTTTCTGTTATATGCAATACTACATAATGTATTCATATTTTGTATATATGTGTGTGTGTATATTAATTTAAAAGCTCAATACAAGGATAGTGTTTGCTTACGATTTCAGCATTAAACGGAATTAAAGAATAAGGTCCATAAAATATAATTGTATACGACTTTCTGGAGCTGCATTGAATTTAATCGATTTACATGAGATTATACTTATGTATATAAATGTTTGTACATGTATAAAATAACTTTTCATCTGTTTCAACAGCGAATATGATTTTTTTGTAAGATCCTACGTGTATAATGTATATACACGTAGGATCTTACACATGCATGCGCGTTTTTTCATAGCGTAAAGGGGAGAAAATGGTTTAAAAAGTATACCAAAGGTCCTACTGCGGTAATGCTTTTTTTTAATTTAAAGTTTTTTTTCTCAACTTTCACGTCAATAAATCTCATGTAAATCGATTAAATTCAATGCAGCTCCAGAAAGTTGTATACAATTATATTTTATGGACATTAATTCTTTAATTCCGTTTAATGCTGAAATCGTAAGCAAACACTATCCTTGTATTGAGCTTTTAAATTAATATACACACACATATATACAAAATATGAATACATTATGTAGTATTGCATATAACAGAAAATATGAAATTTTCTTGTGTTTGTATGGCACTTATGAAAATTTAATTAACATGACGTGAAAGTTGAGGCAAAAACACATAAAATTAAAAAAAGAGCATTAACGTAGGACCTTTGGCTGCCTTTTTAAACGATTTTCTCCACTTGACGCCATGAATAAGCGCGTATATGTGTGTATGTGTGTGTGCCGCGCGCTCGTATACACATACGATTTTAAAAACGTTACACATGCGTAAATATATATAGAAATAAGTATGTTATCCTATGAAAATCGATTAAATTCAATGCTAGTTTAAAAAGTTTTACATAACACGAAGCGATAACTTATAGTTGAAAAACATTTTATCGACATCAATTCCTTAATTTCGTTTAATGCAGAAATCGTAAGCAAACACTATCCTTGTACTGAGCTTTTAAAATTAATATACAAACTTATATATTGTAACGGGGCAATTTGGCTTTAGCGTGGCGACCACGGTTTGTCGCCGCGTCACCGAGTCTTACCTGCGTATAAGCTCTTACACTCCCGGGCGTAGCTTCTCGGCGAACCGCATACTGCGTCTAATATCTAGCCAAATGCGACGAATACAAATGTGTGATGCGCCCGAGCATCACACTTACCGTGCTAATAAATACTATTTGGATTCGGACGAAAGGACGAAGTGAGAATACAAGGAAATTAACACTCGGAAAATAACGTTAGAGAATTGAGTCGTTGACTCGTGTATTGTAAAATAAAGTAATATAAACATCCGCGTCAATGGTCGCTCGCGCGACAGCGGGGAGAAATTCGCTCGCACTTGAACAAAGAAGGAACGAGTATTCCGTGGCGGGGAATACTCGGTCAACGGCGACTTTGCCAAGAAAGTACGTTGTATGAAATTCGACTTACAGTCGTGCGAAGCACGCGTGGCTTCCTCGGAACTCAAACACGAGCCGCTGTTCTTCTACGGGAATCGCTCTCAAGTCCTCGAGGATAGCTTGGAGAAGGTGTTCCTTCTCCAGCACAAGAATGGAGTTGATCCTCAATCACCTTGAGTTCTCGCCGATTAAGATATAGCTTCTCTCGGGCACAACGGTGGCCTTGCACAAGGTATAAATTGCAGGCGAAGTACCCACCGGCGCGGTCAAATCGAATCTGATCTATTCGGCGCGCGGGCCTTATCCTATTCTTCCCCCGCGCATCCCACACCATAATACACGAACGAAGCTTGCTGCTACGTTCACATCGTGCGACATAACGAGCGCGCGCTGCTCGAATAGCGCGGTCTAATCTCTCGTTACACCCCCCTTCCAGACAAGCAGCTCTACACATACGTCGCACGATCTTACAATAAATCTAACTATCAGGAATCAATGAACGATTAATCGTAGACAAATCACAACGCACGCCGACGAGTACGAGTTTTACGTGGTGATGCGCTTACCACATCTTCCGGTTCACATTTTCTCGAGCTCTACGGACGCCCCGGTCGACGCTTGACCTCGCAGACGTCAATTACAATTATAGCCAAATTATTCGCGTTCGACATATCAAATGTCGACGCCTCACCTAAACTACCGCATTGCTGACCGTCAGCACTCGACGAAATATTCTTTTTACGGAATCGCACTCTCTCTCGCTCGCATCAGGCGGGTCGCTCTTCGTCTCTTCACAACGACATCCCTCGGTGGTCGAGTTTCCTGCCCTCATAGAATTTCTTGAGTTTCAATTTTTCTCGCTCGAAATTTGAAAAGGAACGAACACCTTTCCTTCATTGATCAGTATCAGTATCAGTAAGTTCCCGGAGGTGATACCGGCGGCCCCTGCCCGGGGACGTGCCGGTTCTGGCACTTAGGTCAAGCCCATTATGCCGTTCCTCCTGTACTTTCATCATTTACTGTCAAACATCCCTTAGGACGCCCCTCTCAACCTAACCCAGCCTACTGTCTATGCTCCTCATCATGCTAAGCACCAAACGGAGCTCCAGCGACCTTATAAAAATTGGGTCCGCGAAGGGTACCCCCCACACCCTGTGCCTCGTATCAACGATCGCCGGGCACCTACCCATGAGGTGCAACGTGGTCTCCTTCTTCGATTCGCACCATCTGCAACCTGCATTCTGTTTTAACCTCATCTTAGTCAGGTGGTAACCCACCCGCCAATGACCCGTCAAAAATCCCACCACCACCCTAAGTCTAGTCCTGTCGGATATCCCTAAGGTACTCAGCCACTCTTTAGGTGGGTCGTCACCCAGCAGACGTTTTGCCTGCCTGATTCCAGGTGCCTCCCTCCATTTCCTAAGCAGCTCCTTCTGGAGCCAGCATTTTACCGCTCCGTCGACCATGCAGTCAGGTACCGCCACCCTGCAGGGTTTAGCCCTTACCAGGCTGGAGCCCCTGCCCGCCAGTCGGTCTGCTTTTTCATTGCCGATGATGCCCGAGTGCCCCGGCACCCAGACTAGCCTAACCTCTTTCCCTCTCGCCAGCTCCTCTAGTGACTACCTGCACCTCATCACCACTCTCGAGTCGATGCGGATTGCGTTCAGTGCCAGATGTGCCGCCTTACTGTCAGAGCGTATGGTAATCAACCCATGGTTGGTTCCCTTGTCCCTTATCCAATCGGCACATTCCCTAATGGCCCTAATTTCCGCTTGGAATACGGTCGCGTATGAATCTAGGCTGCAAACCAATTCCTCGGTGCCACCTTTCTTCCACGCTCCCGCTCCAACTCCCTGATCCATCTTTGACCCGTCCGTGAACCACACCTCACCCACCTTAAGTAGTTCGTGTGTGCCTCCTGCCCATTCCGTTCTCTGCGGTAAATGGACCTTATATGATTTGGCGAAGAGTAATCTCCCCCCCATCCTATCAAATTCCTCCCACTTCTCGCCCTCCGTGGCCCTTGCCATTATCTCCTCGTCCCTGAACCTGTCACAAGACCTGGTCCCAGCGAATCTGGCCCATGTCATAAAGGCCCTGGCCCTGATATCCTTGTCCAGCGGTGGGAGTCCCAGCAGAAGCTCCAGGGCAACCCTCGGGGTTGTCCTCATAGAGCCCGCCATTCCTCTCATCACCAGCCCTTGGATCCGATCAAACTCCTCTACATGCCCCTTTTGTTCGCATTTGTGCGCCCATACTATGGCCCCGTGCGCCAGCCTAGGTTTTATGATGGATTCGTAGATCCATCTTACCTGTGTCGGACCTAGTCCCCAGTGTGTTCCTATTGCCCTCCTGCAAAGCCAGAAGGTACTCATCGCCTTACTACATTTGCTCCTTATGTGCTTGCCCCAGTTGAGTTTCGAGTCAATCGTGACGCCCAGGTATTTGACCTCCTTTGACAGTTTCAGTGGAATGCCATTCAAGACAAGCCCCTCTACCGCCTTGGCCTTGTACCTCTTTGTACACAGCATGACTTCCACCTTCCTGGGGTTCACACCTAACCTTACCGTTTCACCCCACTCCTCCACGAGGCTCAACGCGTACTGCATGACTCCCGCCACCACGTCCACGTCGTCACCCCTAACCAAGATCAAGATGTCGTCAGCATACGCTTGTGCATATATGCCCGCATCGTCCAACTTCCTTAGCAACCCGTTCACCACCAGGCACCACAGGGTGGGAGAGAGCACTCCCCCTTGAGGGCAGCCTTTCCCCACCCTGCACCTCCTGGTGCTCGCGCCCCAATGCGCTTCAATGACCCTACTACTCAGCATGCCCCAGATCCAGTTATGCACCGTCCGGGGGACGCCGTGCCTTTCCAATCCCTCCGCTATGGCTTCCCTTGTTGTGTGGTTGAATGCCCCTTCCACATCCAGGAAGGCCGCTAGCACAAAACCCTTCCTTTCCATACCCTTCTCTATTCGATAGATGGCCTCAACTAGTGCCGTGCCTACCGATTTCCCCGCCTGGTACGCGTGCTGCCCACTATGTAGGGGTGTCGTCACCAGGCTTTCTTCCTTGATATACCTATCTACCAGCCTTTCCAGCGCTTTCAACAGAAACGTTGTCAGGCTAATTGGTCTATAATCGCCTGCGGCTGAGTGTTGCACCTTCCCCGGTTTAGGGATGAACACCACCTTCGCCCTCCTCCATTTCTTGGGCGTGTACCCAAAAGCCAGACAGGCCCTGAATAACTTCTCCAAGGCAGTCCCGATCATTGTCTCCCCCTGCTGTAGAAGAGCTGGGAAGACTTCGTCCAGTCCTGCCGCCTTGTAGGGCTCGAAGGAGTCTAGGGCCCACTTTATCCTTTCCCTACCGGTGATCTTCCTGGCAATACGCCAGTCACATCCCCTTGGCCTATGTCCAATACTTTCCTCCCTCTCCCATTCCCGGTGGTCCGGGAAGTGCTTCCTAAGTAGCTCAGAAAGAGCTTCTTCCGCACCCCCCGCCCAGTCCGCCCCTACTCTTATTGTATCAGCCAGGTTTCCCTTGGGGTGTTGGAGGACCCTGCACAGCCTGGCCGTATCCCTAAGTTCCGTCCACCCGCTGCAGGCCCTCCTCCACCCCATATTCCTGGCCTCCTCAATGGCCCTCTTATAGTTCCTACGCGCTTCCCTAAACCTCTGCATATCCGCCTCCGCCCTAGTTCGTTTAGATCTATTGCGGAGCCTTGTTACGCCCTTACGCAGCTTCCCCAGCGACTTATTCCACCAGGGGGCTCCCTTGGGTTTAGCCTTCCTCCTGAGCTCGCAGTTTTCCTCGTACGAGCTCACGATAATCTCTGTGAGAACCTCGCAGCAGTGCTCGATGTCCTCCACCGACCCATAAGATCTCGGGAAGGCACCTATTCTTGCTGCTAGGCTCTCCCTGTATCCTTGCCAGTTGGTCTTCCTGGGATTTCTCCCATAGATTGCCAATGTGCTTTTACCGCCAATGTGGAACACGATTTGATTGTGATCCGACAATGAGACCTTATCCGAAACCCTCCAACCCTCTATTCTTGCCCACATAGATCTCGATGCCAGAGTGATGTCAATAACCTCCTCTCTTATCGAGTTCTCAAACGTCGGCTTGTTGCCTACATTCATCACATCCAAATTCGTGGACGCCAGAAACCCTAGCAGCCTTTCCCCCCTCGTGTTGATATCGGAACTTCCCCAAGCCGTGTGGTGCGCATTCGCGTCGCACCCCATTACCAGCTCGGTTCCGTTCCTCTCACACTCCCTTATCAAATTCTCTACTACCATCGGCGGGCATTCCCCCTCGTAGGGGAAATACGCTGCTGCCACGAGTAGGTCTCTCCTGATCCCCCCCTCATCCATATACTTTACTCTAGCCGTGGCCAGATCACTTGTGCAGTGCTTCGGCACCGTTTCTACCTGTAGTCCCTTCACCATGATACACGCCCTCACTGAGTTCATTGTACCACTGATCCGGGTTCCACAGCCATTTAGACCTGCTATCCTGCCCCCGTGAATCCAAGGTTCTTGGATTAGGCAGATACCTGTGTCCACCTCTGCCATGTGCCTGGCTAGAACCGCCGTGGCACTTTTGCGCCAGTCCAACGCTTTCAGCGCCTCGACCTCAGACCCTTCCAGGAGGACCTTCACCACCGTCTCCTCCCTTCTCCCGGCCTTCACCCCCTTGGCGACCTTGTTGGAGCTGGTCACCACCCAGGTTTCGGCCTTGAGAGTCGGGTTTTGACGGCCAAGGTTCTTGATCAACACCACGGGATCTTTCGATCCCGGGCAGTAGACCAAGGCCCTAGTCATCGTCGCGAGGTCCCCCATGCCAACTGCCTTGACCTGGAGTCCCTTGCCCTTCCACTTCTCTACCTTCTCCAGAAGCCACGCCTTATCCTCTTTCGCCTGGCAGTTGAGTATCAAAGCGCCCTCTGCTGCCAATTTTCCCAAAACTTGGGAAAATAGGCATCGTCCGGTGCGTCGGTGATCTCCCCGTCGATGCGATCGAGGACACCGTGGGCTTCCCGTTCGCTCAACCGAGCGTCAGGATACAGCGTAGGAACGATAGCCACCTTTAGATCGGTGGCGACCGCTCTGCTGTACGCCCTCTGCCCAGTGCCCGAGCCCTTCTTTACCTCCCTCGGAGTTGAGCTGTCGGAGTGCGCTCTCTTAGAGGGTGTCAGCGGTGCCACCGCCTCCTCCCTCCTAGCTAACGCCCTCCTCTTTCTCTCCGTACCCGAGGGCTTTTTCCTCTTTGTTTTCTTTCCCTCAGTCATCGGGGTTACCCCCGAGACCTCCGGGAATTCCTTACCCGCGGCATCCGGCCTGCTAGCCTCAGCCTGCGGTCCTTCTATAGTTGGGCTAGGGAGCCCTTCGGTTCCAGGCGCTTTTGGAACCATTTCTTTTTTTTTTTCCTTCCATGCTTTGTATTATAAAGCGGGTGTATCATGTGTGTGTGGCAGGCAGACCCTTCCTCCCCGACTCCGATACCCCCCCTGCTCCTCCCACTGAAGAGCCCCCCCTCCCCCCCCCCCAGTGGCCGCGGCGGGGCCCCCCGTCCAGTCTGCTGTGGCCCTATCCGGTCACCAGCCGGCAGCAGCAGACCTTACGGGATTTTTCGCCGGCTGAGGGGGCGGCCAGGTCCGGTTGGTTAATCCGGCCCGGGCCCCTAAAACTATCCGGCGGCCCAGGAGCGCCATTAACCCAGTTTTCCCGCTGTACCCTCCGGAAAGGAAGAGAGGCCTCCTACTGGAGTGGCACAGAAAGAGGTCGCGGCTTCGGGGAATCCAAGTGATCCTACAGTGTAGTGTCTTGTAGTGTGTGTCCGTGTACTTGTGCTGTATAGTGTGCCCTACCAAGCACTGCCGCAATTCGCTTCGTAGGGGAGGGCCGGCCCTTACCCCGAGCCACCCTCTGTCGGGGGGGGGGGGCTTAGTGCACACGCAGGAGCTTCACCCAGCAGCCCCTGGGCGTCGTTCGCGACCACCTAGACCCCGGTGGCCAACCAGTCCCCTCGGCACGACAGCCACACCTTGGGATTAGGGGTTGGATAAAAATACCCATTGCGCCTCCTCCCGAACGCATTGGGGGGTTGTTCTTAGCCTCTGACGGACCCGCATGGCCGTTCTTGAGAACCCCAAGACCCATTCCCAGTCCCAGGGAGAGGCCCGGCCGGAAGAGCCCTTTTTACGGGGATCCCAGACCAGGGAAGCTACTCCCGAACCCGAGAGGCGGTACCCCGCATCAGTCCGGTTTCGCCGCCATGCCTGGGTGAACCCTACCCCCAGCCCGGGGGGCGATCGGCCGATGCTCCCGGCCCCGGGTGCATCGCCCCCCCCACCCGCCGACCCGGTTCGGGACACCACACTCCCGACACCGAGGCCGGGCCGGCCGCTTGGACCCGCCAGACGAGCCCCCACACTGGCCCCGAGGGCACACGTCAAAGTGACAACCCCTAGTGGGGGTTCCTTCATTGATACTCAACGGTGATGTAACCTTCTTCTCATCACCAACCTGACCTTCTAAACTACCAAAACCAATTCTCGAGGTGTGAGATTCAGATATCCTTCCCACGATGCAATTTGTAGAAAAATCCGGGACAAATGCTACTCAGACTTCTTCAAATTATCCCCTCGAATAAAAATCATCGATAAACAATCGTTAACCTTCTATTACCAGCTTTAATCAACAGCAGATGTTCAGTTACTATCGCTTACGAGTTGCATCTTAAAACTCGTAAATATCCTCCTTCTAAAACGCCTGGAATCGAAACATTCGATCCTAGCCTCTATCCACCAAATTCCGGCGATTTTTTCCGTCTAGTGAAGTAGTACTCACCTCCACTCGACTCTCTAGAATTCATCAATTCCTGAGTATTACTCAACTATAACTCTTGATCAATTCTAGCAAAACCACTGTTTATAACTACAGCGTCACTCATACCAGATCGCAACTCACAATTCCAAGTTGACACACTGCAAGTACTTTTCAACAGACATACTTATCTTACACGAATGATCTAGGCGTGCACTCCCATCATTCATGCTCACAGTAATCTGTGTTGAAAAAAAATATATTAGCGTTCGCGAAAACAGGGTTAACACGCCTGTTCGCTTGCGGTAATACCGAGGTCTTTTCAGATAACCGCGAATACATCTTAACCTCTTTTATGCATCCGCTTTTTTTATCCCTGGGCAGTTCTTCCTAATATGCCCAGGCCTCTTACATTTATAGCAGAGCAACTTCTTCTTCTGCTTTACACCTTTACTCTCGGACGATGTCGAAGCTTGAGAAACTTTTTCCTTATTCTTATGATGTTCATTCGCTCTACGAATCTTCTGCTCCAATTGCTTCAGCTTGTCTTCAACAATTCTCTCAATTGCCGCTAGCCACTGAGCATCTGGCTGGGCCGGAATGACGTCGACCGCAGCTACCTTCGTACTTACAGAAGTCTCGGGTCTGACCCATGTTGGCAATCTGTATTCCAAATTTTCCAGCATTGTCTGCTCTGGCGGAGATGGCGGACGATACTCCTTACATCTTCCCAGTACCGTTTCTGCTTCTTCGACAATCTGTCCGCTGTCACGAGGATACGATTTTCTAAAAAAAATCCTCTACTAGATGTCTTTGACGATTCGACGACGGACGAACTGATCTGTCCTCAACCTCTCTTCTGCCTCCAGGTTCTTCAACTTTAATTGAACTAAATATTTCCTTCGATCTCCCTGGAGTCTGCGCATTTGACAAATCCAATGTTACGGTTGGTGTTGCACCACCCATCTGTAGACTTTTCATACTGTACGCCTTAACAACTGGAATGGTGGCACGAGCTGAAGCTACTTGCTTTCTCAGCTCCATAATTGTCTTCTGCATACTCATCATCATTTGCCATAAATCCGGCGGTAAATTATACTTTATACCATCGATTCCTGTCCAGACGTTCAACTATTGTTTCGTCGTCAAATTCTCACTAGACTCCTTTGCATGACTTGCATCGGCTTCGTTATCCTGCAATACATTGTTTCTTCTCACACCGACAACTTCATTTTGCAACATACAGCAGAGTAGATGTCGTTCACCAAACACAGACAAGGCATGTAACTGCGCCTGCCTCCATTGTACGCAGGTATTATATATAAATAACCTGCGTGCCTCTACCCGTTCAGTCCTCACTGCAATTGTCTCACCTTCGGTGGATGGTACAAAATTTTCATCTATGTACTCTCCTCTCAACCAACTATACAAACGATACATCTGCTCTTCTAACGAACCATCTAGTCTAAGTTTCATCTCAGTCAATGCTTTCAGTCTATCTTCTGCTTTTAAACTCAATACGTAGTCCGCAATATCGTCAAACCTATCGTCAAACATCTTAAGTTTCTGCGCTAATTAATTTCATACAAAACGCAATAAATTGTGTGTACGCGTGCGCAATCCCTGACTACACCCAAAATTCGCACGCGTGCTTCCGGTCGAAAAATAAAATAAAAATAAAATCTCGAAAAAAATAAATTCAATATAAATTCTAAAATAAATAAAATGTCGGAAAAACTTGAAAAAAAAATAAAATTCAACAATTACTATTATTAAAGAAAAAACAAAACAAAAGTTTACTTTGCAACCTACTTTGCCGACCAGGAACACTTACCACACCTGCAAATCTAATACACGTGAGTGTTCTTCCTTCTCACATAAATCCCCTATTAAGGAAGACCTGTATCGAAAACGCGAAGAAAATGCCTATCTTTGCATACACACACAACCATACGCCGCGCGGGTACGAGTCTCCCCTTCCTTGGCAGTGAGCAAAATTCAAAATAGACGGAGAGATGAGCGGCTCATGGCTCAAACGTTAGTGTGAGTGCTGATTTTTGCTGAATATGATCCTCGAGTGCAGTTAAGTACAAAATGATAAATGCCTGCTTAAAAATTTCTTCTAGGATACGGGGATGGTCGATTGAACAGGTGCGTTTTTCATGCCAAATCAAAATTGAGTGTTAGAAATAATAATTACGAAATTCGCTTGTATTTCGTCTCAGGAAACACGAAATAACATTAGCTGCCATTTTGTTAATTCTTATCATGCTGGCAGACGATGCAAAAGTTGGAAAAATTTATAAAAATTTTAAATAATTAACATGCAAACTTAATATTTCGAATATTTATGTATGTGACAATCTAAGTATAAAATAGCAGACCAATAAATTGTGATTAAAGTCGTGAAAACCGGCTGTGAAGTCGCGGCAGACGAAGGTTAATTAGTAGAGAAATTGTTAGTTACAAAGACAGTAACACGAATTAGACTATGCAGTTACATGAAGGACAGGCCATAGCCTAATTTTATTAAAATTCTTGGTCGAAAATATTATTAACAACTTTTTTATAAACATTTAAGTGTTGAAAAATAATTTTTTTTCAGTTTTTTGTTAATAACTCGAAAACTAATAAACTAATTGAAATGGCGTTAACAGAAAAGTTGTAGATAATTAAATTCTAAACAAATTGAGCTTTTGAATGACTCGATTGAATCGTTTCGTTCCGATTAAATTTGAAATAATAAGGAAATTTTGCTTTTTTTTTTAATTCGTAATTTCGACGTTGATTTTAACCTTTGATGATCGGCTCTTCGTCAACTCGTATTCATATATGTATACTTACATGTGCACATGAGGCAGACGCAATTGGTCATTTAGTTTCGGAGCAATTAAAGTTTAAACTATTAAGTTCAATATCTTGCAGACGGTCTAGACACGTTTGTAATAGGCCGATTTAGATTTGTCGAACGGATTTAAAAAGTAGAACTATAATACAAAAAAACGTATATCATCATTTTTCATGAAAGTGCTCTTAAAACGGTGAAAAACGCAAATATAGTTTCAAAAAAATTCTAGTGAAGAAAGCGTAGGCGTAACCATCGTCTGCAGCTTCGACTTTTCATCTATGGTGAAAAAATAGCGGGCGTAATGGTCAGCACGAGCCCCAATCTTTCTCCGTGTAAAAAAAAAGGTCGGAAGAAGGGGCTACCGTCTGTCCCTCAATTTTTTTTCCCTATGACTTTTCCTATGCTGGATTTTCTCTTCTTATACCGGGTGTACTTCTTATACACGGTATAACTAGTACAGTACAGTGAAGCGCTAGCGACTTTTTCTCTATCACTTTAAATAATGTATCTCATGTATTAATATATATATATATATATATATATATATATATTAATATTAATAATCTATTAACCATTTAACATAATCTATTAAACATTTGATGCAGATTCACGGAACTCGTTCAAATATTTATAAATTTATTAGTAAATTATATTAGTATTAAATTTTTGAGATTTTTCAATTTTTTAAGGAAAGTTTATGAAAATAGAAAATTGTGAATCAATTTTAAGAATAAATATTATTAATTGTATTTGTACAACAAAAATATTTAATATGTACACTATTCGTCTTCGCTATTTGCATATGAATCATCATATTGCAAATCATCACAATCTGACTCTACTTCCACTTCGGATTCTTCACCACCATCTGAAAAATAATTCGATTTTAATCTGAATAATAGTAGGATCTGAATAATAATAGGCCAAGCTACGGAGATTTTTTTATGCCATTCAATTAAAAATGACGCGTACGTTAATTAGACCTATCATTCTCCAATTTGTTTTGTTACGAAGAAAAATATAAACAATTGTTATAAACAAAATAGACGCAAAAATTTAATTTTTGTTTTGTTTTTCGCTCATAAGTCAAAAATAACTTTTTTCAAAAAATTATTTCTTAGCCATTTTTGAAGTTCAAGACTTGAGATTTTAAGAATAAGAAGCTATATGTAAGTATCTTAAATGAAAAGAATTTCAATACCTTAAAACAATTATGTTCGTACAATTACAATGTCAATATTTTTATTTCAACAATTTTTTTAAAATAGACTTATTTTAATCCTTTTTTTGTAATTATCTCGACTTCTATTAATCCTATCAAGCTTCTGAATAACTTATTTTGTTCATAATTTAATACTGCATAATTTTCATCTCTTGTTATTTTTTTTCGTTGCTTGGCCTATAATTAAATTTTGCATTCGTATAAAAAATATTTTACCTTCAATCGTATCTTCATCAATCACATCTTTTACCGTGCTTGGTAACTGATCACCATCGAACCATTTGAATTGATATTTATAATTTTCTATTATCCATCCATATTCCTCTGGCTTTAAGATCGTTAATTGTTTTTTATGCGCATTTCTCCACATTGTAGCGATATATTGCGTTCTTAACAAATGCTGCTTTAATTCTGAGTTGCAAGAAGGTAAACACGAAGCGTCAAAGTTTTTTAAGTTAGCTTTTTGAAATGGTTCGTCTAAATGTTTAAATTTGTAATTTTTTAAAAATAATCCGAATCGAGCACTATTGACAGAGTCGTTCGATTTGAAGCTGTATAAATTGCAGGTAAACTTTTCTAATACAGGAAAAACGGTTTCTGCCTCGCAATCATCAGAACCTATGGAATGAAAGGCTTTTTGGTACACTTCATTCCTTCTTAAAATGGTCAATGGCCGTGATTTTCCTTTACGAAATAATGCTGGATTAAGGGGTTATGACAGTGTTAAAACCTGCAAAAAACGAAAAATTGTTAGTGTTGTAAAAAATTAATAGATATATAGGTGCTCTAAAAACTATATTTTTGCTTTCAAATACAAGTATTATACATCACTTTTATGCATAAATAATATGCAAAAAGTGAGTGTAACATTTAAAAACAATTGGAGGAATTGCTTACCAAAAATCATGATTTTCATCACTTTTGTTTGCTTGCCGCATGGTTCTGATGGAACCGTACCATCAATTCTAATGAATCAAAGTGCCAAATCTTCCTTATGAGTCTGGTCTCAGACTAAGTGGAACAGATTCCTGAAAAACACAAAATTAATATAATTAATTAAACATATATTGACAATATTAATAATTATAGTGAATGTTACATATGTAAATATACGTAACATTCACTTTGAACTTATTTTTGCCCATTCTGCTCCACTCAGTTTGTGACCGTACTCATTAGAAAGGTTTTACACTTTAGTTCATCCGGATTGATGTTACGGTTCCTTCAGAAAGCTGCGGCAAGTACATGAAAAGCATGAAAAAACTAAATTTGAGTAAAAGGCATTTAAAGTTTATAATGTAAATCATACAAATGAACTCAGCTATACTTACAGAAACTATGTGGCATACCTTGATTTGCTTTTGGTACTCAAATATACATGCAATAAAGCATACTTTGTGGTACGCGTACATCATGCTGTGTGATAATAGTATATAGAAGCTGAAAATAAAATAAAAGTTATCGTTACCTATTCATAATCAAGTTATACTATTGATTGCAATTATGTGCAGTACTAACCATTATCAAAAACATTTCAAGTTGTTAGAAAGTACACAAAATAATATACCAGTTAGTCAGAATAATAGGCCCATCTTGCTGTCTTGGACCCGTACACCTAAAAGCAAAAAATAAAGAAACAAAGAAAAAGTTCTTTACGGATAAATTATAACTTATTAGTTTTCAATACTTATCTGAATAATTTTTATATTCTGCAGAAGCTCTTGCACTTTTACAACACCACTGAGGTTATAAGCATTGTTACAGCAGCTAGCAGACTAACTGCACTGATCTAGTGTCTTGGATGAAAAACAGCTGTTTGGCTGCTTTCTGCTGCTTTACAGAAAATTCTACTATACCGATCAAACAGTAATCTTCATTCTCGACCGGACGCTGTGAGGTACAACCTGTTCGAGTGGAAAATTCAAATTTGTTGAATGCCTTTACTTTAACGCATTGAGTTTATTAACATAAAATCACACATAGAAAAATTAATTTTACGGATTTTATTTATTTTACGGAAATAATTTCATAACTCTTGAGAAAAAAACGGTTTGTAAAACGGTTTTTAGGTCGTATTTTCAGTGAGATTTCTCATGAAATAACTCTGTAAAATGTGTGGTAGAACAATCTTTTTCACAAGTTTGGCTAATTAAAATATTTAAATATCACGATTTTTCAAAAATTTACTTGGAACAGATTTATCAGTTTTTTGTCGATATTTTCAAGGCAAATTTTTTTAGCAGCATCCAGTAAAGGCATGAAAGCCGGGTAGTGGCTTTACAAAATAAATCGCCAAGTTCTTGATGTAATGCGGATACATCAATCACTCGCTGTTTATGCCAAACGCCAGTTTCCATCCAGACTTGATTCCCCTCTTGAATATTACTCATATTAGCAAACATAATGATCAATATGTCGGTATCTGAGCACTTGATTGTTATGTTGACTGTCGGATCAATATTGCAAGCGTGGTACACTATTTTCGTATCAGCTTCTTCGTGACACTGAAGTGAATACTTGTCATTGATGGAAAAGTTAATGCTCTCACTTCGGCTCTCGCGTACAACTTCGTACTCATAGCATTTATCGAAGTTGAAAAGCACTTTTTTAGTGCCGAAAAATGGAATCATCTCGTTTTTTTCCAATGATTTATTAAAAAGTTAACGAGAGCTTCTTTAAAATAACTATTTCTCAATTCCTTTGCAAAATCAGTTGGTCGTGTCTGCTCAGGGCCAGAAATAGAGTACATGCGGTTTGCACAGAAACTGCCTCGACTAGATCTCTCGTAGTCTTTAATAGAGAACATCCAATACTGATCAAAAATTATATGTACCTCGCGCGCTCTGTTCTTTGTTATTATCTGAAGAATTTTTTTTGAAATACTTCCAAATGTTTGAGGCAAATCTTTTATGCAATGTATAAGAAAAAAACCATCGAGTATGCAAATATCTGTATAAGAGGGAGCTTTACTTTGAACATCTCGTTCTAAAGATTTTAATAAAATCGATTTATCAGTTTTAACAATTGATCCATCTAAGTGATACATTCACATCGGAACTGGTGTCAGAGGATAAGTTAAAACTTTTTCAACGTTAGCGCTCTCATTCATTGAAATTGCTAACATGCGGCCAAATAAGTCACGTTGCAATCGAACTTCTTGAACTTTGTTACTCAATTTAACTGGTTTTTTTTCAGAGGAAGCAGCAAAATTCATAATTTTGTTTTGCTTGATTGTAATTTCAAATCTTCTCTTTGACTCAGCGCATTCAGAAATGAAACTTTCTTTTAAGCGGAGACCAGTTTTTTCTGCATTTAACAAAAAATCAGAAACTTCTTGTGATACTGCTCGTCCTGTAACAATATTATACAGCTGGTCTCTGCTTAAATCAATGTTGCTGAAAGGATTAATGTATTTCTTTATTGATTCTAAGAAATCATGCAACTGAGTTGAATCCTTTCTTATCTGATGTTTTTCTAAATCGCCGGTGATATCCTGAGTTGATTTTAAGCCCGTTACATCGTATGTATGCGACACAATCGTTGAACGAATACCGTGACTTTTAGCCCATCTCTGACGTGCGCCGATTGAATTAGTGAAATGTGTAATACCAGTTAAGCGTCTCGAAGCACTAGCATTTATAGTTTGTTCTAAAGTTAAATCTACAGGGCTTCTCGAAAAGTTTTTTTGAGTCCTTTTAATGCCGAAGAATCCATTTTTAAAATCGTTTTCTAGACCAGGATGTGTAATATGTACTTGCAATAAACTTTCGTGGTATTTCAACAGCCATCGAGAATAATTTGCATGATTGAAAATGAAAAATAAATTTGCTAAATTTGATATGACTTTTTTATATAAATCAAAATCTCCAACTCGAATACTTCTTGAAAACATCAGAAAATAATTTACAAAATTTATATACATTGCATAAAATTGTGCAGTTTTGCCGAAGTCACCGTTTCTAGTCATTGCTTCATAATTCAAAAATTCATCTAATAATCTTTTCAATGAGCTGTTTTCAATTTCAAAGTTACAAATAGTGCTTGATTGCAGATGCTGAATCACTTCAACTATCTCGTCATCGATACTTTTATTTTCTTTTTTCAAAAAATCTTGGAACAATAACATTCTAAGTCCTAAAGCTACTAAAGGGTGCAAACGTTTGCAACGGTTGAAGTGTTTACCACTTACAAAGCCATTCACTGAACCAGATGCTAATAGTCCACTTTCTACCATTATGTGCGTTAACCGGCATTCATCAATAAATTTACCAATAACCTTGAAAAATGCCATCATTATGTGAAAACCGCCAAGGTGAATAAAAATATTGTTGAACTGCGGCTTCTCCATTGATTGTATTTGATAAGCTATTTTGGCAATAGCTAGATCGTAAGTCACTTGTACATAATCTTGCGAACACTCATTAGCTATTTTTTGACTTTGAACCATTGTTTCATAGACAACTGAAGCATTTGTAGGAGAAACATTTATCGGAGTAAGATATGAAACTTTTTGCTGGACGGAGTTATCGTTTATGATTTTGCTATTGTACCCCACCCACATAGGCGTATCAGTAATTTTTAAATAATGAGACAACATCCAAGTAACATCTAATTTTTGATAGAAATTATAATCGCACGCTTCAACAATACGTAATTCACTATCAAACGGTAGTAGCTTTTCAATGAATGCAGGTTTCTTCATGTAAGGAGTTATCTCTTCAGATATAAATTCAAAAGTTCGCCTCTTTTTAGGCGGCGGTGAATTAATAACAAGTTGCGATTCAGGTTCATCTGCATCTGCGATACTCGGTTGCAAATTTTGGTAAATTATACCTACTGTGTCATGTAATGTATCTTTTCCGCTACATGTTTCTACAAACCGATCATAATTGTCGAATGCAACACCAGTGCTATAATAAGGAGATAATTTAATATCTTCGGGGCATATGTCAGATTTATTTAAAGTTGAAAATGTAGCTTCTGTTTCAAGTTCTTCGATGGTATTATAACAGCAGCATTGGCCATATTTGTTAAGTATATCGATTACTTTTCGACTACTCGTAATACTTTTCATAGTCATTCCAAGTGTTATATGCTTCGATGTTTTGATTTTACCACGATGAATAGCAAAAATTAAATCTTGTGCCATCGAATTGACTCTACGTTCATTACTAAGACTGTTTTTATTTCTAGGATCGTTGCCACAGATTAAAGCGCTCATAAATTCAGTAATATCGTTTGGAATTTCGCATTCTCCTTTAATTAAATCGGACGATGTTAATGTTGAAGGTAACGGATTCTTTTTTATTGCTAAAACTTTCTTTCGCAGAAGAATTGCAGCTCGTTGTAAAATCTCTGCTTCTTCGCATTCAGTAATAGATTCTTCGGATATAATACACCCATCTTTAGGAGCTATACATTTTTTTTTGTGAATGTGGAGAACTTGCACTTCGTTGCCAAATTTTTTCAATATTTTTTGTAGCAAATAATAACTATTTATACTCGCTTCAAATTCATCGAATTTTTCTGCAGATAATTTGAGTAACGCGGCTTTCGAACGATCAACTAAAAATTTCATTGAGTAGCATTGCTTTCTTTGTATAACATTTTCTGCAATAAGAGTATATATTTCGTCGTCTACTAATTGATTAATGCGTATCTTAATCTGCCAATCGGAATCTGTACGCTGAGAAGTATCTTTATTTTTTCTGAAATACTTTAATTTACAAATATCGTGATATTTAATCTCACGATTTGTTCCTAACTCATTGATTTTTAATAAAATGTCGATGTCATCTAAGCTAGTTGCGCTCGCCACAATCTTTTCGATTAATACTTCATTGGAAGATGTTACCATATGAAGCGTTCTATCACCTTGCTTTTTTTGCAATCGATTACAAAAAAAACACGTGCTTAGTGGACTTACGTTACTATTTTCTGGTGATGGTACTGCCATTTCCTCAGACTTGTCCTTTGCAGTTTCAAAGGAAGTGGAAGATGATTTGGATTCATTGCTTCCAACTTCTTCAGATTCATCTTTGCTACCTTCAACATGTAATGAAGATGATTCATTTTCTTGCAGAAAATGAGTAAAAAATGATTATTTCATAAATTTCATATTTTCAATTGTTATATCGCGAGAAATTAACTTTTTTAAAATTATTATTGTAACAGTTATTTTACTTAAGAAAATATAAATATTTTTGAGGTTACGAAATTTTTATCTATCGCCAATTACGTCGTAACTACTTGATATTTTTAGTTAATATTTAACAGAGCTTGTTAGAAGAATGCCACAATTTTTACATTAATATTTCGTGAAAGTGCTGTACTCAATGATTCTAAGTAGTGGTTAAAATTTGAAGCCTCTATCTATAATAGTTTTTGTGCAATTAGTCGCAATATGTTGAATATTTTTATTTTTCATGGCACTGGCAAAACGTTAAAAATCGTTTACAATTGTGCCTACTATTTGTGAGCAATCTTAAACAATTATATTTTCAAAAACTTTTTGCGGAATTCCAAAATTTTAATTAGGGCAACTCCAGCATGCATTTGTTTAAATAGTAATTAATTAATAATTTTACTGTATCCAACTTTAAAATTTGATCAAAATGTATTATAATGCATTGAAAAGCGGTGAATTTTCTCTAAATTTTAAGAAAAAAAATAATATGATACGCCACTTAGGGGCCGAGATACGTTATTTTTTTAATACGCTACTACTCCTTATATATACAACATATCGTAATGATTCAAATGTTGTTAGAAAGTAGAAGAGTTGTACTTTTCAAATCACTGCAAGTCGATATGCATCGAATTGAATGTGACTAATAAATCGAGTGTTGATTAAAGGCGATGCGCGTAACGGGGCCCGACGGCGCGCCGCGGCGTAACCGGCCGCGGAGTGGGGATGGCCCCGCGCTTTCAGCCCGAAACTGAAAATCTTTTTTCAAATCGGAGCGCTCGGAAAAAAAGACGGTAAATTAGTCAAATATGATCCGATTGTGCTCTTTTTTTTCTTAATTCGGGATAGCGCAGGTAAAAAATGCGATTGGTCGAATCAGATTTTTTGTTAACATTACTCATCGTATTGTTATTGAAAGTACATTATTCACTTTAAAAAAACTGGTGGCCTTTATTGTGAAGCATTTAATACAATATTCTGATTTGTTGCCATAAGTAAACATGACTACGGTTACCGTCATTCACAGTTTATGATTAATATTTTTTTTTAATGTTTCATTTGCTTCAGAATTCAGTAAGCTACAATTTTTCCCTCTTTATTATTTTGCATTGGTCGCTTAGTTTCCAAAATAAAAGTTAAAAATAGAGAAAAATTGCATCTTTTCGTTAATACTAAACAATATTCCCGCATGAATTGATTGTTTAAAAGTATATAGGCTAAAATTATAGACACCATTCTCTACAGACTGGTCATATTAAAATAACAAATATATAAATTAATGTATACAGTAAAGAATACTTAAATAATGTACTTTCAATAATAATATGATGAATAATGTTAACAAAAAATCTGATTCGACCAATCGCATTTACCTGCGCTATCCCGAATTAAGAAAAAAAAGAGCACAATCGGATCATATTTGACTAATTTACCGTCTTTTTTTCCGAGCACTCCGATTTGAAAAAAGATTTTCAGTTTCGGGCTGAAAGCGCGGGGCCATCCCCACTCCGCAGCCGGCTACGCCGCGGCGCGCCGTCGGGCCCCATTACGCGCATCGCCTTTAATCAACACTCGATTTGTTAGTCACATTCAATTCGATGCGTATCGACTTGCAGTGATTTGAAAAGTACAACTCTTCTACTTTCTAACAACATTTGAATCATTACGATATGTTGTATATATAAGGAGTAATAGCGTATTAAAAAAAAAACGTATCTCGGCCCCTAAGTGGCGTATCATATTATTTTTTTTCTTAAAATTTAGAGAAAAATCACCGCTTTTGAATGCATTATAATACATTTTGATCAAATTTTAAAGTTGGATACAGTATAATTATTAATTAATTACTATTTAAACAAATGCATGCTGGAGGTGCCCTAATTAAAATTTTGGAATTCCGCAAAAAGTTTTTGAAAATATAACTCTTTAAGATTGCTCACAAATAGTGGGCACAAATGTAAACGATTTTTTTTACATAAAATGAGAAACAAAAAAGTTAATCGAGAAAAATTAAAAAAAATACATTTTTAAAATTTACGTTGCAATAATAGTTGAGGTTTAATAGTTATTACTATTACAAGTTACTATTACATATTTCAATAAAATAAAATAAATTTTTACAAGAACTTTTAGAAAAAGTCCTATGACTCCCGGATTAATACACAAACACGCGCGCGCGCACACACAATGTACATATACAGTACGTCACTGTGTGTGTGTGTGTGTGTGTGTGTGTGTGTGTGTGTGTATATATATAGCCAGCACGCCGCGCGCACACTGTACATATACAGTACGTTACTATATATATATATATATATATATATATATATATAGCCAGGACGCCACTGTATATATATAGCCTGCACGCCTCTCTCTCTCTCTCTCTCTCTCTCTCTCTCTCTCTCTCTAGCCACGGCGCTGTATATGTATACATCGCTGTCTTCGATGCAGGTATACAGTCAATGCACCGCTATATCTATATTTCGCTCTCCTCAACTTGAGGCGTGCAGGTATACAAATTTGAAAGCAGAGTGAAGCGAGGTGAGAGCAAAATGTAAAACTGCATTTCGAATACTTTCCGATATATTTAACAATTATATGAACGGATATAAACGAACTTAAATTTTAACATGCATAATACATATTTGAATATTTACCTTGATTACTCGACGACGCCTCCAACTGCGAACTCGTAGCTTCCGGTTGAGGTTGAGATGCTATTAATTCATCATATTTCATGTAATATTTATGATGCAAAGCCGTAAATGCTTTATAGCATGAACGATGATAGCCCTGGATGCCGTCACATGTGCTTGGTAAAACAGTATCACTGTATTTCAGATTGAAAGCTGCGCGGACATTTAAAGTGCGCTGACTTTTTTCGAATTGAATATCGTTAAAAATGGTTATCTTAGAATCTTTTATATTACAAGAAAACACGCACTTTGGCACACAAGTCATTTTGTTCACTATGATGCTAGAATCATTGCAAAACTGGCAGTAGGAAAGAGGAAAACACTGTAACGTCTACTCGCTCCGGAGTTTCCAAATACACTGAGCTCCGAGGAAAATTCACTTGTTACCTGGATCCCTTCTACGTTTAACTTCAATTGCAAGGTGAAAATTCTGCATTCCAGCCGCCCTTATTCTATACAAATAGGTCCCGGTCCCCGCGTATACCTGCGCGAGTTTTCTTGCTGACTTTCACTTTTCAGAATCTGCGAGAAACCGTTTCCCAAACGAAACTTATTCTATACCCCGGTTTTGTCTCTGTATACCTGCGCAAATCTTCTTGCTCGCGCTTTTGAGATTCTGCGAGATTACTGCGTCCCAAACTAAAATTTATGTACTCGTATTCACTTCGTGTAAATCACTTATATATCTACGTGAAACTTCTGACTAATATTCGCTTTTAAAATCTGCAATAACCCGGTTGACAAACAAAATCATAAACTTTTAGATAGAGTTTTAGATCTTTTCTCATAGTCACACCATACGATTTATCGTGTACACTGGGTATAAGGAGAGAAAATCCAGCATAGGAAAAGTCATAGGGAAAAAAAATTGAGGGACAGACGGTAGCCCCTTCTTCCGACCTTTTTTTTACACGGAGAAAGATTGGGGCTCGTGCTGACCGTTACGCCCGCTATTTTTTCACCATAGAAGAAAAGTCGAAGCTGCAGCCGATGGTTACGCCTACGCTTTCTTCACTAGAATTTTTTTGAAACTATATTTGCGTTTTTCATCGTTTTAAGAGCACTTTCATGAAAAATGATGATATACGTTTTTTTGTATTATAGTTCTACTTTTTAAATCCGTTCGACAAATCTAAATCGGCCTATTACAAACGTGTCTAGACCGTCTGCAAGATATTGAACTTAATAGTTTAAACTTTAATTGCTCCGAAACTAAATGACCAATTGCGTCTGCCTCATGTGCACATGTAAGTATACATATATGAATACGAGTTGACGAAGAGCCGATCATCAAAGGTTAAAATCAACGTCGAAATTACGAATTTAAAAAAAAAGCAAAATTTCCTCATTATTTCAAATTTAATCGGAACGAAACGATTCAATCGAGTCATTCAAAAGCTCAATTTGTTTAGAATTTAATTGTCTACAACTTTTCTGTTAACGCCATTTCAATTAGTTTATTAGTTTTCGAGTTATTAACAAAAAACTGAAAAAAAATTATTTTTCAACACTTAAATGTTTATAAAAAAGTTGTTAATAATATTTTCGACCAAGAATTTTAATAAAATTAGGCTATGGCCTGTCCTTCATGTAACTGCATAGTCTAATTCGTGTTACTGTCTTTGTAACTAACAATTTCTCTACTAATTAACCTTCGTCTGCCGCGACTTCACAGCCGGTTTTCACGACTTTAATCACAATTTATGGGTCTGCTATTTTATACTTAGATTGTCACATACATAAATATTCGAAATATGAAGTTTGCATGTACATCACAATTATTTAAAATTTTTATAAATTTTTCCAACTTTTGCATCGTCTGCCAGCATGATAAGAATTAACAAAATGGCAGCTAATGTTATTACGTGTTTCCTGAGACGAAATACAAGCGATTTTCGTAATTATTATTTCTAACACTCAATTTTGATTTGGCATGAAAAACACACCTGTTCAATCGACCATCCCCGTATCCTAGAGGAAATTTTTAAGCAGGCATTTATCATTTTGTACTTAACTGCACTCGAGGATCATATTCAGCAAAAATCAGCACTCACACTAACGTTTGAGCCATGTACGTGTATTTTTAGTCCTCATCTCTTAGACTATAAGCTATCTACAGCAATCAGAAAAAATAGCATCATTTAAAGTACTATTTCAATAAGCAGTATACCAAATGTCATCGAAAAATATTAAGTAGTTTCGGCGTAACGATCGATTGAAAAAAATGTTCATATCTCGGCTTCGATTGATCGGATTTCAAAAAAATTTACATGAAAAATCACAGATTTTACGTACTTTAAGATGCATTTTACCGCGTTACTCTAACTTCAAAGTTGATGGAAATAAAAATTATTTGTTGTTAAAAATGTTGTTAAATATTAATTTTTAATTAAGTTATTTTTAGCGTTTATTAAATACGTTATAAGCTATTGATTAAAGGTGGTTGGGTCAAGTTATCATTCCATGGGCGATTTGGAGATGAAGTTAAAATTTTGGGATAAATAATTTTGCAATAAGACGCCATTTTGAAATATCCAGATCGGATAGCGATTTTTACATTGTTCATACTAAAACTCATCTTTGTGAACTGATCCAATGAAAAATCTAATTTTTTGTAAAATCTATGGCAATATGAAATTTAAAAAAAAAATATTATTCGTTTAACAATTTAACGACTAAAAAACTTAATTCTGCAGTCGGAAATATATGTGTCTTATACAAAATTCAATTCTGAACAACTTTCATCTCTATCTTTTTTTACATGAAATGAGTTACAAAAAAGTTAGTCATGAAAAACTAAAAAGTTACTACTAACATATTTCAATCATAAATATGAAGAAGAAACTTAAAGCAAAAATGCTAACTTGACCCGACTATAATTATTAAACTTTTATTTTATTCTTTAAAATAACAATTTTTTTAACAATTAATTTGTTAATAACTAATTTCTAATAATATTTCTTGCAATGCATGTATTTACTGATGTTTGGCTTTGTTCTTTAGAAATAAGTTTCTTAACAATTAATTTATTATTAACAAATTACCTCCTATAATTATAATATTTTGTTGTAATAAATGTAATCAATATACATCAATGTTATCTAACAAAAAAATTTTTAACAATTAATTTGTGTATAATAAATTATAATTATAATATTTTATTATTATAATTATAGTACATCACGATTATTTTTCAAATATTCTTGAAATCTTAATTTTACGACAGGGAGAGAGATAAAAAGGGATATAGCTGAGAAGGACAGCACGTGTAGCACCAGATGTTGTGTCCTCTGCTGGAGGGAGCAAGGGTGTAAAAGTATCATAGCAGCTTATTCTTGAAAAAAATTTGACGTTTCACCTACTTTTTGAATCGAAAATCAAAACTTTCATTTGGTTTTTAACCCTCTTATTAAAATCATTTTGGTAAAATTCTTTTTGGAATCATTTTGGCATGAATTTAAGAATACTGTATCAAAATTTGAAAGGCATTAAAGCAGTAGAAGGGACCTTAAGGGGATCAAGAACGTTCAAAAAGCAGTGATTTCGTATATTCGAAACCACTCCGAGGCTATTGTTACGATCGCTGTGAAAATTTGGGAAATAATTCATAAAGACGTAAAATTTACGGCATGACTGCAATATTTAAAAAATTTTGAAAAAATATTAAAAAATAAGTTCCACTTTTCTCCGCTAGGCGATAAAAAGCGCTGCATTCGTACCATGCATCCGAGAAAATGCATTATAAAAGTTATTTGACGAAAAGAACGCATAAAAACTGAGTTTACCCGTAAACTAATTTATATAATGTATATAATAGTCACAAAAATATTAAGTTTTCGAGTGTCATGAAAGAATAAAACCGAATCTTCGTGTAGCAAACAAACTCTTCCGTTTTTACCTTTCGGAGGGGTAAGAAGAGGGTAAGAAAGAGGAAAAATGTTATTTCTTTGACAGGCAACAGGAGGCGCAGAATTTCATTTCTCAAGTCTTCCCGGAAGATCGGTAATGCAGCTCCAACAGCACGCGCGACCGGCCCGAGCAAGAATTTTTTCACCATAGATTTTCATGCCAAATTTTTTCTACCCACACTTTCAGCATCGTGCATTTCACCGGGGCTAAGTGTACATAGCCACTCGCTGCAAGCTGTACTACGCTCTTAGTAAAAGGTAGCGGCAACTTGGTACACGTGTTCACCACCTGGTACCAAACGCTTAGACCGCGCGGCAGTTTATACTACTTGACCTGTGGGTAGGCCGGGGTCGCAGGCCGTAGTGTCCCTTTTATGACGGTTCATTTAGATCGTTGAAATTAAATTCGAATTTGAATAAATAAGTTGGCTAACAAAAAAATTTAATAGATGTAAACGATTTATAAAATTAGAAAACGCTACCCGAATTTGAATGACAAAAATCGACTGGTAATTACTTGATAAAGTGAGTGCTCAGATTTTCATGATTACACTAACAAAGTTTTGTTTTTCAATTTTTCAATATTATGAATTTTTGTATAAAATATTATTCGTTTTTAAAATGTACTAATAATAACAAAACTTGAATCATAAAAATCGGATGATTTCACATTAATTAATTTAGGCCAAGCGCCCTAGCTTTTTTGTGGACATAAAAGTAGCCCGGCAACGGATACCGCGATTATATAGAGAAAGGGAAGCCCATATACTTTTGGACACGAAATCTGTGCGGGAACGTTGTTTATTATTAGTAATAAGATGCAAAAAAGCATTTTTTTTAGTTTTTTGCTTTTAACTCGTAAAATAAGAGATTAACGTAAAAAAGTAAAGAGAGAAAAGTTGTAGCTGATTAAATGGCGAAAAAATTCATATATTGAGCGTCTCTATCCAATGAATGGACATGGAGGAAACCTCGGAAAACCGTGGAAAACACCGCAAAATCGACGTTTTTTTAAAAATTGAATACTCAGCCATTTTTTAACTTTTAAGGCTAAAATTTGAAATGAAGGAAAGGCTTTATACCTATTTTCATGTCCCCAAAAACTGGAGTGATTTGAACAAGAAAATGTATTTTTTTAGATTTGCGAAAAAAGGGTTTTGAACAGATGAAAAACGAACTGAAACGTGAGCGAAAACGGCCGAGCGCGCGGCGTCGTAGCGCGCTTGTATATCTATATACACGTTCTCTGCCACCACTGCCGCGCGCTCGGCCGTTTTCGCTCATGTTTCAGTTCATTTTTCATCGATTCAAAACCTTTTTTTCGCAAATCCAAAATATATACTTCGTTGTTCAAATCATAAAATTTTCAACGCTGTATTCCAAATTCCAGTAGGACTCCCCAATTTCTCGTGCTCGCGCACACAAAAGTGCACTAAAATCGTACATAAAAAATTCAATTTGCAATTATGCAAAAAGTAATTGGCGCAGAGCTCCATTTTTTGGCGACATGAAACTAGGTATAAAGCCCTTCCTTCATTCTAAATTTGAGCCTTAAAAGTGTAAAAATGGCTGAGTTTTCAATTTTTAAAAAAACGTCGATTTTGCGGTGTTTTTCACGGTTTTTCGAGGTTTCCTCCATGTCCATTCATCGGATAGAGACGTTCAATATATGAATTTCTTCGCAATTTAATCAGCTACAACTTTTCTCTCTTTACTTTTTTACGTTAATCTCTTATTTTACGAGTTAAAAGCAAAAAACTAAAAAAAATGCATTTTTGCATTTTATTATTAACAATAAACAACGTTCCCGCACAGATTTCGTGTCCAAAAGTATGGCGGGCTTCCCTTTCTCTATATAATTGCGGTATCCGTTGCCGAGCTACTTTTAAGTCCACAAAAAAGCTAGGGCGCTTGGCCTAAATTAATTAATATGAAATCATCCGATTTTTATGATTCAAGTTTTGTTATTATTAGTAAATTTTAAAAACGAATAATATTTTACACAAAAATTCATAATATTGAAACATTGAAAAATTTTAAGGAAAAATTTTATTTGTAGAGGTTGTGCCCTTAGGTGAGACCAGGTGTGACCCTCATTAGAACGCTCTAGCCAAGGGTCTGCCACTGGTGTCATAAAAGGCTTAGTCCTCTCTGTACGGGTACCCATATAAGACAGCATTAGAAAAAAATTCTACTCTCAATTTTCAAATAAACAATTTTTAAACAAAGGTAATTTTTGGCTTACGTCAATTCATGCGTAATGATTACTTATAGTTACAAAACTTGAATCACGAAAATCGGAGCATTTTCACTGTTATCAATTCACAGTCTGTAAGTGAAGATTATCAAACTAGTCTAATAATCTCAGGTAGTTACCATTCGATTTTTATCATTCAAATTCTGCTGAAATAAGCCTTTTCTGTAGATTACATATCTGTTCATAAAGTATTTATTTTGCAAATTTTGAATTATTATGAATTGTTCACGTTCAGCCTCCGAGATCGCCCTTTACCCTCATAAAATTTTCGGAAACACTACCCATTTTTTCACCGTAGTATTTTCTGCCCATACTCTCAGCATCGCGCGTTTCGTCGGGGACATGCGTAGGTAGCCACTGCATAGTAAGCTGTGCTGTATTCTCAGAAGGTGGTGAACACATGTTGGCCTGCCACGCATTGCTACCGTTGGTGTGCGTTGATCAGCCCGGACTAGTAGGAGAATGCAAAAAAAACCTTCAACTAAGGAAAGATAGAAGATGGCACCACTCGTTTATGCTAATTATTAAAATAAACTAATATTTTGAAACTTTTATCCATGCTTGAAGATAAATTTTATTTTTTGATGTACAATTACGTTTACGAAATTCGTCTAACTTTAAAAGAACAATAGTTACAGAGGAAACTGTAATTTTAAGTTATCGACACATAGCTTCGAGATTTTTGAAACGTTCTTGATCCCCTTAAATCGACTCCAAAGATGAGTAGTTTTAGTCGAAATATGCACCTGTTAACTTAATTAATTATTAACTTTTTTGCACCAAACTTTTTCGAGCCTATTGCTGTAAACACGGTGGAAAGCCTGAGAAAGAAAAATTTCTGGAAATGACCGTAATTTCTTTGTTATAGACGTAAATTTGTTTGTCTATGTTATATCCTATTTAAAAAAGCTAAATCGCGTGGGAGCTATTAAATATTATTCGATTTAAAAAATTCAAAGTCCGTTGTACTCGCACTGAGTCCCCCCAACGGTATGGCTTTCCGCATTTGAAATTTTCAATAGTCGGTGTAAAACTTGGCAGCCTAATATATATATACTAGGGGGTTCCCCCCTGCTCGTTCCGCTCGCCAACCCCCATGTACAAGACGTGGTTAAGGATGTTTATTTCAGGATGGTAATCATTTCCGCTATATTTATATAGCAATAATAACGTTTATTATCCTGCTGCTTCCTCCGCTCGCTAATCGCTACTCGTTAATTTGATAAAAGATGCAGATGACCGTATTTATTCATTGTAAACTCATTTTTTACGTAATCATAGTTTTTTATAAAGTGGAATGTTATGGTAAGTTATATTCGAATTACCTACATATTTATTATATTATATATATATATATATATATATATATATATATATATTAAAACAATTGAAATATCAGCAGTCGTGGCAGCAAATTGAGAAAATTTACATTTGACAACTGGTGAATTAGAAGAACCGAAGATGACGATTTTGGAGCAAGGAGAAGGAGAAGAATTGCCTTATGTTGAGATTGATGAGGATGAAGTAGAAGAAGAGGATGAGGTTGAGGATGAAGAGGAGTATGAAGAGCTGGACGATGATAACGAAGATGAGGGCGCAGAAGTAAGTATTAATAGGTTAAATTAGCATTGTTTTCTCTCTCTCTCTCCCTCTCTCTCTCTCTCCCTCTCTCTCTCTCTCTCTCTCTCTCTCTCTCCTCTTCGTCTATCTCTTTCTCGCGCGCGCAGCGTAGATCGCTTTGTCTCTATCAAGGCAGCTACGACGCTTCGTCTTGTAGAATGGGAAAACTTTTTAAAATAATTTCGCGTTTTTGTGAAATTAAATTACATTTTTTATTTAATGTTTATAGTTGGAAGGTTTTGAGCGAATTTTATGCCATTGGGAGACGTGGGATGAGCCGGAGTCAAATGAGATCTGCCCAATCTGTGGGCAAACATTAGAATCGCCTCCCAGAGCATTTATTAGTAAGCATTATTTAAGTATAATATATTTACACATTAATTATATTTCATTTATATTTTTTTCAGTTTACATACCGCATTAGAGGGGACTAAAATCTGAATTTGGTCTGTATGCTAATCTATACGAATAATATTGTAACATTGTAAGCTTTTATGAAGAATTTGGATTTTTTGTATAACCTATACTTTATCCTAAATCACGAAAAACGATAACGTCACAACGTGTGAAAATAAATTTAAAGTATTTTATGAAGTTAAAGTGACAGATTTCCACACCACCCGAGGGGTACTGTCACAAAACATATAAACATTAGACATTATGCTTTATATAAGCATTATATGTTTTGGCGCGTTGATTTTTTTTTTTATTTTCTTCTAAACATTGGTTCTTTTTTATTTTCTTCTAAACAGTTGATTGGTAACATAATGAAAATAAAATTTATAATCTAGAACGCCAGCCCTGGACTAAGTTATTATATAAAATCCATACTTTATTCTTATCCAACTTCTTATACAATTCTTCAATTACAAATCATATTAATAAAATATTCAATTTCATATTAATAAAATACAGGTGGAGATGAAAGAGCGTAGCAAGCGGTGGGGTAATACTCCCCTTGAGGGGAGGCAGAGGGGGGGGGGCAGAGGGGGGCGCTTTTCACAATTTTGAGGGGGGTCGAGTGAGGGGGGGGCCGACTACAAAATAACATAAAAATGACACGTTTTTAGGTTATTTTGAGGGGGGGCGAGGGAGGGGGGCTGAGGGGGTTCAGGCCAGCCCTTTCCCTTACAACTATATAATATATAGAAGATATATGCTAGGGGGGTACCCCCCTGCTCGCTCCGCTCGCCAACCCCCATTTTTCAGTTGTTATTTTGGTAATGTACAAAAATAATTTACAACAACAATTTCAAGAATTGATTTTAAACTTTTAGATTTTCAAATCTCAATTTTTAAATATATGCATATTTTATTGACTGTTAGAACAATAATAATTCTTAAAATTTGCCTACTGCCATAAAATTCATGGTATATAAATGATACTGAAAAATGTTATTATAAAAATAGCTCACCCATCAGCTCCACCCTCCGTCTTTCACCTCTGCCTATCTTCTCCACGATGATCTCTAATCATGAAGTCTATTAACTACCTGTCATCTTCACCATTGAACCTTTATCTACCACCGATCATCTACATCCTCGACACCTCGCTTCTAGTTTTTTCCTCCAGCGTTCACACACAACCCCTATATATCAGCTCTACTCAAGACTTCAACCTTTACCTATCACCTTGACCCATGACCATTTCATCCACCTACATCTACCCATAAACTCCACCGTCTCTCAGCTGTTAGCACCTTACTCACATCACCTATAATCTCGACCCATGAGGCCGATTAAATCATAAAATCTACCCTTTACCTATGACTTTCAACTAAAATTATTATTATCTGCGTATGTTCTCCACCTGTCACCCCAATTTATTACGTAACGCTCTACTTACTACACCAACCTTATCTTCTTGACTCTCCACCTATCATTTCCACCTTCCATCTGTCGCCTCCAATCACAACCTCTAGCCTCCCACTATTACATCTAATCATCACTCCTAACATTGATCAATTACCTACACCCACATCTTCGTCTAAACACCTGTCATTTCCAGCTCTAAACCACCTATTAATGATCATTTCCAACCATGAAGTCTACCAACTATCTGTCACTGTCACCGATAATTTCTATCCACTACCGATCATCTACAACCTTGACCCTCGACCCTCGACCCCTGAATATTTTAATCTTTATCTATACCTCGACCAATGACCTCCTTATTCTCCTGATACATCCACTTCATATCTCGACCCATAAAGTCCACCGTCCTTCTAGCTAATTGACCTACCACTTACAACTTTCACCCATAACTTTCACGACCACTTACCACCTTCACTCGCAGCTTCTAACGAACACCTATTTCCTGCAATTATCTCCTCGTTTTTTACTTATCACTTATACTTTCCACTTATAACTCCAATCGTGACTTCCACACTCGACCTATCTCCTACACTATCTACGTGAACCATACACACTCCATTGCTACAGTCATAACCACCACCCTTTACGCATAATCTGCAAATATGCTCACACTTTCTGCCTACACCTATCACCTCCATATAGAATTCCACGCACCACCTAGCATTTTTACTCGTAACCTCAAACCGCACCACCTATAATGTCGACCAATGAAGCGTACCGATTAATTAGCACCTCCACTGTCCATCTGTTACTGGCAATCCAGTTCTCCTACTCCGCGTGTCACTTTCCCCTTCGACTTATGACTCCAATCATGACTTCTGACCTCCACGTATCACCCATGATTTTCAGCCTCCATCAATCGCATCTAACCATGAACTTCCGATCAACTTATTATCCTACAACTTATTATCTCTATTCAACACCGGCCATTTCTAGCTCTGAAATCTAGCTTATACCGAGCACCTCCATCATCCATCTATTGCATTCAATCATGTCCTTCTTCTCCAGCTATCCCTACAACATCCATTTATAAATACAATCGCGATCTCCACCCTCTACACATAATCTCTACCTATCTCCTACATCTATGACTTTCTGATTACTATGATACTAACCATAACTTTCATAATTCACCTTTTTCCTACACCGTCCACTTATGCCTGCAATTATATCCTCATTATCTCCCTACCACTTATACTTTTCTTTTATGACTTCAATCGTGACCTCTACACTCCATCTATCTCCTACACTGACCACCTATAATTACAGTCATGACCACCACCACTTTTTACGCATAATCTGAACACACGTTCACACTTTCTGCCTACACCTATCTCCTCCACACATGAATTCCACGCATCACCTAGCATCTTTACTCGTAACCTCAAACTGCACCACCTATAATAATGTCGACCCATGAAGCGTACCGCCTAATTAGCACCTTCACTGTCCATCTGTTACCTGCAATCCAGTTCTCCTTCTCCACGTGTCACTTTCTCCTTCGACTTATGACTCCAATCATGACTTCGACACTCCACCTATCCCTTATAACGCCCACTATCAGCGTCACCCATGACTTCTGACCTCCACCTATCACCCATGCTTTTCAGCCTCCATCTATCACATCTAACCATGAACTTCCCATCAACCTGTTATCATACACTTTTCATCTATACCCATGAAGTCTACCGTTTCCCTTCACCAACACTTCCACCCTCCACATATCGCTTTTAATCATGATCGCCAGCGTCCCACTAATACCCCTAATTATGACTTCTAACATTCACCAATCACGTACACCTATGGCCTCCACTCAACACCTGCCATTTTTAGCTCTGCAATCTACCTTATACCGAGAACCTCCACCATCCATCTATTGCATTCAATCATCTCGTTCTTCTCCAACTATCCTTACAACGTCCACTTACGAATACAATCGTGATCTCCACCCTCCACACATAATCTCTACCTATCTCTTACACCTATGACTTCCTGATTACGCTTATCACTATCTCTGATCATGTCTTCCTACTTCAATTATAATCAAGACATTCCGCTTATGATACTAACCATAATTTTCACAACCAAACCTTTCACTTATGACTTCAATCGCGACCAGTGCTCAACCTATCCCTACACCGTCCACTTATTACTACAGTTATTAACCACCACCCTTCACACACTCCTCGACCCATGAAGCTGACCATCTACCTAGCAACTTCTCCTGAGGGGGCGCTGAGGGGGGGCGGAGAGGGGGCCACACGAGGGGGCGAGGGGGGGAGGGAAAAATAACCAAACTTTTGAAACGTTTCTTGGTTCTTTTGAGGGGGGGGCTGAGGGGCTAGTGAGGGGGGGTGAGGGGGAGCTAAATTCCAGCGCGGCTCAAAACAACTACATAATATAGTAAGATATATATATATATGTGTGTGTGTGTTTTCGCAATCTAATACTAAAAATACTTTTATTTTTAGAATTTTATTATAATTTAACTATATTTTTCGAAGCCATATAAGCTATTCTTAAAAGTTTCTGTGACCTAATTAATTTTTTGAGGTTAGGAAAAGCTCAATAGACATACACACACACACACACACACATATATTGCGACGTAGCAATAATTATTGCTGCGTCGTGAACGTTTTTGCACGGCCAGCTGACGCACTCTCGGCGAGTTGACAGCTCCTGGAGCGGAGCCAGCGCTCGGTGGCGCTCGCAGGAGTTGCCTCTGACCGACCGCGTGCGGAGCGCAGGATGTGAGATTTCGAGTCACACCTGCGCAGCGCGTCAGCTCTCGGGAGGGGGCATGGCAGGAAGCGAGCCGGCGGCCGCGCGCACGCGGTTACATGCATGCGGCGGTATGTAGATGGGAGAGCGCGAGTCGAGTATGTGCGGGATAGAGAGAGAGAGAGAGAGAGCGCGCGCTTGAGAGAGAGAGAGAGATGAATATAGTGACACGAAGTTGATGGCGTTTGGAGCGCTCAGAGTTGACTTTATGTTGACTCGCGGACGTCATAGAGACGTATAGAGGAATATTTGAACTAGGAATCTTTGATGTCTCGATATATGTATATCTAGGGTTTACTCGAGGATGATAGAGGCTCTTCAAATATTGCGCGGCTTATAGATTATCTATAGGTGGAGCCACCGGATGGATATCGACATGATTGATTGATTGATCGATATCCATAAAGGGGGCGCGAATTTGCATTTTGAGGAAATACATAGAGGACATTAATTGATTTTCTAACCAATGATAAAATTGGATTTGGAAAAGAGGGCGCTGGAGAAAATAACGGATAGAGGAATAAATTAGTGGTGGTCTATTAATGGCCAATAGAGGATTTATTTCAGATAAAGGACCAATTGGAAAATTCAGTGATCAGATTGACGCTTCCGTGAAGAAGGAGACCGGGTGGGAAAAACGCGGCATTCTTCCTCGGACGAAGCGTCGACCGCGTCACTCTGTCGGCGGACGCCTTGGTGGTAGTCCGCACTCTATTCCGTCACTGGTGCTGGTCGCATATAGTTGGTCTCAGCAGTTGGTTGTTTTTCTCCCTTTGGAAGCCATCTTGGTTACTGTTGGAGTTTTCTTGGAGGAGTTTATTGAAGGAGATACTATTTTTGGAGATACTCTGGTCGAACGAGATTGGCGTGGTGGAGGAAAACTTGGTAGAGTAATTGTGGTCGAGCAGTAACATAGAGGAAATTGGTAATATTTTATTGTAAATATTTTTGGGGAATAATTATTTCATGACGGCAGATATAAGCGTAATAGAGGATTAAGGCTGTCGTGGTACATGGAGGAAATTTCGCGTTTTCAGATCCTGGATGGTGATTTCCCTCTGATTCATAAATATAAGTAGAATCATCGTAGAGGAACTTTCGCGGCCCCATTTTTGTAGCATCATCAAGCTGCCTTGGAACCAGTAATATGGCCGCGTGCCCATGCTTTTTTTCGAGTTATTTAAATCTGTTTGCTTAAATAATCAGTTGTAATGAGAAAATAGAATATATCCGTGATTTATTATCTAATATATTTGTGTTTAACAATTTTCGACCTAATTGCCACCATACTTCCCGCTTTTTACCATTGCAGGATACCACGAGCCAGAGGGAAAGAAGAAAGCCGCGTATTTTAGAAACACTTTGTAAATAACTGGAATCCCCGTGCGGGCGGGGAAATTCCACATTACAATATATATATATATATATATATATATATATAAGAATATAAATCGGGTATTTTGAATGCATCCCTATAATAAACTACCCTTCGCTACCGCATTCAAAATTCCACTTTTGGCATTCAATATTCCATATTTAAAAATAACCCTATACTACCCCTACTTTCGGCGCATTCAAAATACCCGATTTATGTATTTATATGGATATATATATATATATATATATATATGAATACCAGAAAATACCAGTGAATACCAGAAAAAAATTGTCCGCTTATTGTAAAATATAATAATGTTACGAAATAAACTAATTATTTATAAATGCATTTATTTCTGTAGAAATAGATGGTAAACTCATCCCAAAACTAGTTTTTGCTCGATGAAAGCTTTTATCAATACGATGAATTTTGAGACCTTACAATCAAAATTTGCCTACGAAGACTTGACTTCTCGTTGTAAGTCAAATGCATTAATATAATTTGTGACGTTATGCTTTTTACCGTCCCTGGGGAGGCGTTGCACAACGTAGATGACACCTATGCAGGTTTATCGCGAGCCCGTATTTAATAATTATTGTTGGACGCCCGAACTCGCGATCTTCAACACTCGTCTGCCGGCTTGAGACTCTCTTACACTCTAGGACGCGGGGGAGAGGTACAGGGAGAATATTACGCAAAATAAGACACGCGACTTGTACAATTAAACTCTTAGTAATTTATTAATAATAAAAATAATCCAAATCAATATTTTCTACTCGCGGACGCGTGCTCGTCCTCGGGCGAGCTCACCGTCTATATCGCGGGCTGGCTCTAAGGTTAGAACTCGCGGCGGGGAGGTATATTCCAACACTCCTACCTGTCTCTAATCCCTTTGCTCGACTTCCTCGCGTTCTGGTGTGCCTCGTGCCCTGTGGATGCGCACGCGAAAGAAACTTATTTGTACTCGGAAAGATGCACACGGGGGGATATTGCTCGGGTCGCTCTGGTCGTCGCCTTGGAAAATTCGCTCGCTCGTGGTACTCGATACTCTCTGGATCTTCGTACGATACTCGCTCTCTTTGCGCGCTCGGTAGCTACGCCGGTTCGCGGCGTCTCTCACTCTCTCACTCGCACTCATGCATTTCCCCTAGATCGCTCTCTCGCGCCTATCATACGTTTACATGCTTTCGCACCATATATGCCATATATCATATCGCACTCTCGCGCCCTCTTTTACAACTCTTATAACTGCGCGCGATTTTTGAAACACTCTTTCACGCATGTCTGGCTCTATTAGTTGCTCTTACGCATTTTCGCACAATTACATGCTCCCGCACGCTTACATTTTTGTTATCCGCTCGCACGCGCGCTGTGGATTGAGCCGTAGCCCTCCACCTTTTCCCAATATCACACGGCGCATACGCGTTGCCTCCACTCTCTCTCGTCTGTCTCTAATGCATTCATTCTCTCGCTATCCATCCTTCTCGCACTCATTCCTTGGTCAATAGCTCGCCAACATGGCGGCCGCCGCTCGCGCGCGTACGCCTCGTGGCTCGCATGCCTCGTATTTCTTGTCTCTCTCGCTCTCGTTGCTCCAGCGCTGCGCCGTCCGTCTCTCTCTCTCTCTCTCTCTCGCCTTGGCTGCCGCGCGCTGCTACGCGCTGTGCTTCCCCCACTCTCTCGCTCTCGTCTCGTGCTGCTGCTGCTCGGCGGCAGGCTGCTCTCGGCGCCGTGCTGTCCTCCTGGCTCTACAGCTGACTGCTCGCTTGCTGCTGAAAGCACCACCGAGTATAAGAATATGTTCTCTTACTGGGTGGTGTCCAGGCGAGCAGCCATCGACGGGATCCCCGTCACAAATTATACATGTAATACTATTACTGGTAATATATTGCTTTAGTTTACATATTTCTGGTTGAAAATCTTAGACAAACTCCCTTTCATATGTATATCCCCCTATCCTGTTGTACATACCTCAAAAAAAATTGAAAGGAAGTAGTATAATGGGACCATGGCGAATGTAAACAAAAATGACCTCTCGCCCATGTCACTTTAGTCAAGAACATATTTATTTAAACTCTCCATAGTATTAAAACTACTTGTAGTCCAGTTGTACTAGCAATTGAGGTGGATGTTGCTTGGAGCACTTTAGTTTTTTTTTTTTAAAAAGTAGAAAAACGCGTAGAATAAGATAGTCTTGCTCCTGCGTGCGAAAAACCTTAGGAATTTGTTTAATAGAAGAGAAACGGCTGAATTTTGCATTTTTCGTCAAAGAATCACGTATATCGCGAAAAAGAAGCTTCGTATGACAAAATATGAAGAATTCTTTTTTGTTTTATATGAAATTTCCTATCGAGTGAGACCTTCCGAGAAAAAAAATTTCAATTTTTTCTTTTTTCATGATCAAATTAAGCGAAAAATCTTTAATTGTTTAAACAGTACTCTCTAATAAAGTCGACATTGGCAATCGGGACTAATTTTTCGGGAAATAATAGATGGCTGTGATATTAATACATACCCGCAAATCCGGTCGCCGTCTGACAAATGGTTTTGTTAAAAATCATTAATTAATTAAAGTTGAGTGCAAATTTTTAATGTCTTACAACTTTTTTAAAAATGATCTCTGACACCGGTTAGATTTTTCACGTATACTTTAACGTTGTCGGAACTAAATGCAATGCGTAAAATGTTTATTTTTTAATTTAACAATGCTTTTAGAATTTTATAAAAATTTTGGTTTAATTAATTAATGCATCATTTCATTAAATATCGATCGATTTGAACATTTTTCTTTTTAAATAAATAGTGTTTTCAACGACGCTTAATTTAAGCTGTTGAACGTTCAAAAATTCGAAGTGGTTACAGAGTTACGAAGAATTACGTTTATCAACATTTGCGGCTGAAGTAAACGACACAGAGTCATTCTGTAAAATTCTACAGGTAAGTGAATACATCTACTTTGTAGGGATATATGTACGAATAAATACAAAATCGTATATCCCTTTAAAAATGAACTCGAAAGTGTCGAATTTGCATGAAATTCGGCGCGAAAGCGGGCGGCGAGAGACGCCCGGTGGTGGGGGAAGCCGTCAGCGTTCAAGTCGAAAAGTCGTTCCACGCGCTTCAAATCTGTTCGCGCGGGAAAATTTTCATTTTCTCAGCAATGGAACGACCAAATTTGATGATTTTTTTTTAATTCGATATAGGAAATCGAAAAAAATTCATTGAAATTGTTATTAATAATATCTGTGGCTTACAGGAAGAACCACTTAAGTGACATTTTGTGAAAATTTTTTTATGTCGAATTCGAGGTGCTCTTAGTACCCTTTTTTATTCTACAATAGTAGGATTTCCGAAATTCACAAATATTTTAAATGCCAGCCGATTACATAATCACTTAACTGCGTCTCTCGTAAGAATGTTACCGCAGAACCACTTAAGTGCACTCGTTTTTTTTTTGTTTTTGTGTGAGATACACCGTATGGAGTACATTAAAGCTATATAATATATATCTAATTACCTATACCGATATATTCATCGGGTTTTGTTAATTTTTAAACACTTTTTTAATGATTTTAAATTTTTCAAAAATTGTCAATTAGCAAAAACAAAAAAATTACTGAAATCGCTCCGATAAAATTCGTACGTATTCCTTAGCTGATTCTAAGAACTTATTACTCTTGAAAATTTTTTCCAAAAGTGCGTGGTTTCTGAATAAAAAATTCGTAAAAGTCTTCGTAAAAAATTTTCAATTATAATATGCAGCAGTTTGACCACACCGAGGTTCAAAATCAACCCCCAAATCACGTATCTTTTAGGTTTGGACATTTATTCCATTGGTTCCATTGGTCCGGGCGGGGTATATTTTTAAAGTTTAACTCATGCCCTTTCCAATGGTGTAATTTAAATTTTTGAAAATTGTTATTAACAATGAGAAAAAACGGTTTAAAGGAAAAAAGCATGGGCTTTCCAAATTTTTTTTTAATTTGAGATTTCAAGAACGTTTTAATTTGCAATGTATCTGGAACCCCTCTTACCAATGGAATAAATGTCCAAACCTAAAAGATACGTGATTTGGGGGTTGATTTTGAACCTCGGTGTGGTCAAACTGCCGCATATTATAATTGAAAATTTTTTACGAAGACTTTTACGAATTTTTTATTCAGAAACCACGCACTTTTGGAAAAAATTTTCAAGAGTAATAAGTTCTTAGAATCAGCTAAGGAATACGTACGAATTTTATCGGAGCGATTTCAGTAATTTTTTTGTTTTTGCTAATTGACAATTTTTGAAAAATTTAAAATCATTAAAAAAGTGTTTAAAAATTAACAAAACCCGATGAATATATCGGTATAGGTAATTAGATATATATTATATAGCCTTAAAGTACTCTATACGGTGTATCTCGCACAAAAATAAAAAAAACGAGTGCACTTAAGTGGTTCTGCGGTAACATTCTTACGAGAGACGCAGTTAAGTGAGTATGTAATCGGCTGGCATTTAAAATATTTGTGAATTTCGGAAATCCTACTATTTTACAATAAAAAAGGGTACTAAGAGCACCTCGAATTCGACATAAAAAAATTTTTCGCAAAATGTCACTTAAGTGGTTTTTCCTGTAAGCCACAGATATTATTAATAACAATTTCAATGAATTTTTTTCGATTTCCTATATCGAATTAAAAAAAAATCATCAAATTTGGTCATTCCATTGCTGAGAAAATGAAAATTTTTCCGCGCGAACAGATTTGAAGCGCGTGGAACGACTTTTCGACTTGAACGCTGACGGCTTCCCCCACCACCGGGCGTCTCTCGCCGCCCGCCTTCGCGCCGAATTTCATGCAAATTCGACACTTTCGAGTTCATTTTTAAAGGGATATACGATTTTGTATTTATTCGTACATATATCCCTACAAAGTAGATGTATTCACTTACCTGTAGAATTTTACAGAATGACTCTGTGTCGTTTACTTCAGCCGCAAATGTTGATAAACGTAATTCTTCGTAACTCTGTAACCACTTCGAATTTTTGAACGTTCAACAGCTTAAATTAAGCGTCGTTGAAAACACTATTTATTTAAAAAGAAAAATGTTCAAATCGATCGATATTTAATGAAATGATGCATTAATTAATTAAACCAAAATTTTTATAAAATTCTAAAAGCATTGTTAAATTAAAAAATAAACATTTTACGCATTGCATTTAGTTCCGACAACGTTAAAGTATACGTGAAAAATCTAACCGGTGTCAGAGATCATTTTTAAAAAAGTTGTAAGACATTAAAAATTTGCACTCAACTTTTATTAATTTGGACAGCGCGGCGCCGAGAGCAGCCTACCGCCGAGCAGCAGCAGCACGAGGTGAGAGCGAGAGAGTGGGGGAATACAGCGCGTAGCAGCGCACGGCAGCCAAGGCGAGAGCAAGAGAGAGGGAAGAACAGCGCAGCGTCGAAGCAGCGAGAGTGAGAGAGAGAAGAAGATGCGAGGCATGCGAGCCACGAGGCGTACGCGCGCGAGCGACGGCCGCCATGTTGGCGAGGAATGAGCGTTAGCATGAGTGCGAGAAGGATGGAAATAGCGAGCAAATGAATGCGTGTTATAGACAGACCAGAGAGAGAGTGGAGGCAAAGTGTATGCGCTGAATGATATTGGGAAAAAGTGGAGGGCTACGGCTGGATTCACAGCGTGCGTGCGAGCGGCAAACAAGAATATAAGCGTGCCGAAATGCGAAACCGTGCGAAAATGCGTAAATACAGTAAGTAGAGCCAGACAAACGTGTAAACGCGTTTCAAATGTCGCGTGCATTTTTAAAGTGTTGTAAAGACGGCGTAAGAGTGCGAATGTGCTATATTGTGCGAAAGCGTGGAAATGTGTGATAGGCGCGAGAGAGCGACACATCGGAAATGCGTGAGTACGAGGGAGAGAGCGATAGACGCCGCGAACCGGCGTAGTTGCCGAGCGCGAACAGAGTTAGTATCGAGTACCGCTTGGACCGAGACGCATCCAGTGAGCAAGCAAGGCAAAGGAATCTTCCAAGGCGACTACGAGAGCAACCCAAATACTTCCCCCCGTGTGCATCTTCCGAGATTAATCAGTTTCTTTCGCGAGCGCTTCCACAGGGTACGAGGCAACGCCAGTACGCGAGGACGAGGAGCAAAAGAAGTAGAGACAGGTAGGAGTGTTCTAGTGATACCTCCCCGCCGCGAGTCCCTAACCTAGAGCCAGCCCGCGTAAAGACGGTGAGCTCGCCCGAGGACGAGCACACGTCCGTGAGCCGACAAATAACCCTTTGATTTTTCTGAAATAAATTACGAAGCGTTATTTTGTTATATAAGTCGCGTTGAATTATTTTGCGTATTTCTCCCCCCCCCCCCTGCACCTCTCCCCCATGACCTAGAGTGTAAGGAGTCCTCAAGCCGGCAGCGCAAGAGTGCCAGATCGCGAGTTCGGGCGTCCAATCAATTAGTAAAATACGAGCTCGCGGTTAACCTGCATAGGTGTCAATACGTGGTGCTACGCCTTCCCCGGACGGAAAAAAGTACCACGTCACAATATATATTGTATACAGTAAGACCTACGAGGAAACGGGACATAGGAAATCCCGTGAGTGCGAGTGAGAAGCATAGGAAAATGCATAAGTGCGACAAAGACAGACTTTCCCTCCCTTAATTTTCTCTCGTCCCCCACTCTGTCCGAGAGCTAACCTTTGGAGATTCGGCCGACGAAAAAAAAAGGGTCAGGCCCATCGATAGTCCGTGCAAAAGAAAAGGGTCAGACAGAGAGTGGGGAATGAAAGAAAATTAAGGGAGGGAAAGTCTGTCTCTGTCGCACTTATGCGTTTTCCTATGCTTCTCTCTCGCACTCACGGGTTTTCCTATGTCCCGTTTCCTCGTAGGTCTTACTGTATATATATTGTATAGTGAGACACTTTGAAGACACCTCCGCTCGCCAAAGTGTCAGCGTGGCCCGGTGCACATTTCGGCTAGCGCGCTTTGGTCTAGCGCGCGGCGCGACAACCTTTCCTAATCAACGCGCACTCAGGAGAGAAATCTGATAGCGTCAGAGACGATAAGACCAACTTTACAGACTTTCTGACATGGTACCATAGAGAATGTAAACAAATATGACCTTGACCTCTGTCCTTAAAAAAAAGTTAAAGTGTAAACAAAAGGCAAAGCTTACCTGATCATAACTCAAGGTACCTTCGTGGACCAATTTCAATTGACTACATATAATATTTATAGCACTGTTTTACCTAAGTCCACACCTATGCCACACTTATAAGTGACCTAAGTAGTCCATTACGGCACTGTACTAATCACCCTCGCTACGATCAGGTAAGAAGCTCACGGTGCCGGATGAACTGCTTATGACACAATAAGTGTAGCAGCGGACTTAGAGCAGATAGATGCTATAAAATAGTATACAGCACACGTATCCTAAGTTCTCCTCCATGGCACGACTCTAACCTCACTCGCAACGCTCGTGCGCTTATACACGTCGTGCCGTAAAGGAGTAGTTAGGCTACTTGTATCGTAATGTACTAACAGTTATACTTATACAATCTATACGAAAAAAACACCATTTAAGATATGCTTACTAAAATATAGTAGGCAGAGTTAACATATTAAGCAAGGAACACTATCCAACTCTAGAAACCGAATATGGCTCCATGGATGTAGCAATCAAATAGAAATAGAGAAGTTATACAGCACTAACCAAAGATGAGTGCTGTAACGAGTATTGGAAAAAAATATTTTATGCTGCTATAAATCAGAATGAAGATGCGAGTGGCATAAAATTAATATATTGACGTACATTCAAGTTTATTGAAAATGACAATGTAACAAAAAACTTATTATAAGTTTACGATTCAATAAATTTTTGTAATAAATTCATTACAAACCTAAACAAAATAAAAAATAAAATCAGTTGTTTCCTCATATTTTCATTATTCAAACAACACAAACCTGTATTTTTCGTGCTAAATGAAATGTATTTTATGCCATTAAGTATTTTGTTTAAACAACACTTTTAAGTATATTGTTTTATTAAGAAAATTAAACTACATATTTTTTAAAAATTAAAGTTCATACTCGCTGCATTAAAAATGTACGATTTCAATAAAACTATTTTATACGTATAGAACAATATGACTGAACAAGCATCAGCAAGTGAGGTTCATTGTGATATCCACATTTATTACATTACTTACGTTTCATACCAATAATAAACAAATTAACCAAGCCAGCAGCAGTGAACAAGGCAAAACCTGCTAGTCTAATATAATATAAAAAGATTGAGCTAGTAAGAATCAGGATCAATTTTGTTGAAACTGGTTATGCATTCAAGTGTCCTCAGAATGCTTAACAATGAAAAAATTTCTAAACATACTGGAATCTTTGTTTTTCATCTGATTCCAGTAAATAATGGCTTATTTTGTTCTTTAAGAAATTTCAGGATGAGTGACCCAAGTAGTTTTTGTGATAGTATTCATTTATAAAGCACAAAATCCAATTCTTCATGTAAAAATCATAAAGTGAGATAAAAGTAGCATATAATCGTGTATATATTTGGATTTTTTACTGATCCTGTGAATGCTTTCATAAAAACTCCCTTACTGATTTATCCAGAAATTCTCTAAACAACAAAATCATCCTTTGGTTACTGCAATCCGATGAAAATCAAAAAAATTTTCACTATTTCTAGAAATTTTTCTTGTTGAGCATTGTCAGGACACACGAAGGAATAATCAGTTTAATTATTTATTTATTTACGTATCAACGGGCTACTTATATTCAATTATAAAAATTAATTACATGTAAGTTAGAGCGAGAGTTTGAAGAAAACTGTTTCTAATTCCTAGCAGATTGGTCTTTTCGGATTATATTAGATTCTACAATTAAGAGCATTGAAGACAGATTTTTCAAAAAGTTGCTCCCATGTTGTGGAGAACTACCTTAAATGAACAAAAGTATGCTTTGCATATTAACCTCTAAATTACTTTTGAACTGGAAAAACATGAACTATGGATGTAGCTCAAACTTGTAACTACAATATCCAACCAAAACTTTTTTTATACATGAATTTATAAAAAGATTTAGATCAAAACTGAATGAACTGTGTTGATGTTAAATTTTCCAATTTATTATTTTTAATTGCTTATCATTATGTTTACAAACCATTTCCTTCAAGCTCCATACTCTTAAGCTTTCGATATTTTTTTAATACATATACTTTTATAAATTTTATTGAATTCTTAAAGGTATGTGATTCGAAGTTAAATAAAAATTTGTGTTCTTACAGAAATTGAAAGTTTCTCAACATTTTTTGCAAATAAGTTTTACAAAACTAACTGAATCTTTATTCAAGTTATATCAAACAATAACAAAATGTTCAGAATTTAATGAAGGGCAAATTATTTTTTAGTAGTACTATCTTTCTTTTTGGTTGTAATATACCTCAAATTCCATAATATTCAGTCTAAAATTAATATCAATAATTATGCATAAATTTTTTATTACTTAAATATTATCTCTTTAATTATGAAAAATACATATCTATATATCTGTGGCTTGCAGGAAGAACCACTTAAGTGACATTTTGTGAAAATTTTTTTATGTCGAATTCGAGTTGTTCTTAGTACCCTTTTTCATTCTACAATAGTAGGATTCCCGAAATGCACAAATATTTTAAATGATAGCCGATTGCATAATCACTTAACTGCGTCTCTCATAAAAATGTTACCGCAGAACCACTTAAGTGCACTTGTTTCTTTTATTTTTGTGCGAGATACACCGTATGGAGTACATTAAAGCTGTATAATACATATCTAATTAACTATACCGATATATTCGTCGGTTTTTTTTTATTTTTAAACAATTTTTTAATGTTTTTAAATTTTTCAAAAATTGTCAATTTGCAAAAACAAAAAAATTACTGAAATCGCTCTGATAAAATCCGTACGTACTCCTTAGCTGATTCTAAGAACTTATTACTCTTGAAAATTTTTTCCAAAAGCGCGAGGTTTCTGAATAAAAAATTCAAAAAATTCGTAAAAAATTTTCAATTATAATATGCACCAGTTTGACCACACCGAGGTTCAAAGTCAATCCTCAAATCACGTATCTTTTAGTTTTGCCCTGTTGAAAGGTATCATGTGATGGAATCGCATGAAATTGCTGCATGATGTTATCATATGATAAAAGTGCTGATAATGACATGTGAAAATATCATGTGATGAGATTCAAATTCATCATGCGATATAATAGGATTCAATCACATTATAAAAAAATTGAATTTTGAAATTAATTAAAATCCATTTTTTCATTGATCTGTTGCTATTTCATCCGGATACCATCCGGATGGTACTTCTATAAATAGCAGCAGATCAATGAAAAAATGGATTTTAATTAATTTCAAAATTTAATTTTTTATGATGTGACTGAATCCTATTATATCGCATGATGAATTTGGACCTCATCACATGATATTTTCACATGTCATTATCAGCACTTTTATCATATGATGACATCATGTAGCAATCTCATGCGATTCCATCACATGATACCTTTCAACAGGGTGGACATTTATTCCATTGGTTAGAGAGGTTCTAGATACATTGCAAATGAAAACGTACTTCAAATTTCGAATTAAAAAAAAAAATTTTGGAAAAACCACGCTTTTTTCCTTTAAACCGTTTTTTCTCATTATTAATAACAATTTTCGAAAATTCCAATTACACCATTAGAAAGGGCATGAGTTAAACTTTAAAAATATACCCCGCCCGAATTTTGTTAATCGCAAATTGCATTAGTTACGAGCCCTGAAATAGAGTGACCGCAATAAGCACTTATCTGCAAAATTTCCGCAGAACCACTTAACTCGAGTAATTTGTTTAGCTAGCACGTCGAGAAAGAAACTATTTACAAATGTATTTACGAAGGAAAAAATGGTTTCGTTTAGGGGACAACTGATAGTGGTTTTTTTATCACTTAAGGTATAACAAAACATAGTTTATTTGGAAACAGCTACAACTATTATTAAAATTTTTTCCATAAGATTAACATAGGGAAAATTCTGGATTGGCTTCAGAAGTGACAGGCTGCAGTTGTGCCATTTTCACACTAATAGTTATGTTATGAAGAGCCATTACAAGATAATCAAATATCTTATTAGGTACTTATTTAGTTTTATATTTACAACATTTTGACTTTATTTACGCAACAAATACGTGTACTTATCATTGCAATAACAAGGGCTTCAGGAGTGACGTTTTTTTTACCACATGACATCCATATAAAAAAAAACAGTTTTAACATAGTGCAAAAATCAAACTGCATGGAAAATTCGAATTCAGGCTACAAAGCTTTAAAAAGCATTGATCCCAGTAATGTCTATAGCGATCAGACTGACATACTGGCCAAAAATAGGTGAGAAATTCAAAATGCGAAAATTAAATTTTTGATATAATGGGGCTCAGACAAGGGAATAAATCATATATATATATATATATATATATATATAAGATATTTCTAAAGAAAATTGTAAATTATATCCTCCTTTAACAAATTCCTACATTTTGCGAAAGCCTAGTTGCATATCTAAAGCTCTGGTTTTGATTAGCAACGTTCTACTTGGCGACATGTTATGATAGTGAAATTTTGGCTATATATACTGTAACCATTAATGCATACTTAATAAAGTGACTTATGCCACTTTTCTGCAAATCACTCATATGCTATTTTTATTTGTTATTTTATTATAATGCAAGCAAAATTGACTGTTTATTGGTAAAAAAAAACGATATTAAGAGAATGCAAAATTTACAATGATAAAGAGTAACAAATTGCATTATTACGTGTTGTGATATATTTAAAATTATTCTATTAATCAAAATTAATTAAAATGTAAGCAAGTTAAAATCCATGAAATAATTCTTGATTTGTTGATCTTTATCATTTTTATTTTCAAATATGAAACAATTAGAATAAGTAAAATAAAAATAAATTTTAACTATTTCTGGAGGTCCCAAATATTCCGGTCGATTTGACATTATTTTATAGTATATCAAGAAATTAATGATAAAATTAATTAATCCACGATTTTTCAATTTCAAATACACAAAATTTGTTTTTCTATTTAAATTTCAGGTCAGATCAGACTCGTGAGACACGTCAGAGACAATCTGCCAAAACTCGTATTTGGCTTCGAGAGGGCAACGATGGTTAGCTTTTGCTTCTTATCGGCAATTTCAGACCATCCAAGCAATTCCGGTACTGCATAGCTAACTTCACATAATAGAAAATTGTCACAATCGAAAATAATAAGCAATAATAAGATAAAGTAAATTCATTTATTGTTAATGAAAGTTTTGTTTAATACAATTATTGAATTTTTACAACAATTTGAAACAATTACTTAGCACAATTATTGAATAAGAAAATCAAATATCCAGTGGAAAAGCCTTCTAGCATATGCTGGAAGGGTAGATGCTGAGCTAAACAATCATTATTTAAAAGTGAAATTTAAAATAATACTGTGTGAAGTTGGTTATACAGTACCATAATCGTTGATATGGTCTGAAAGCAGAGATGACTAGAGAGATTGACAGAGAGCAGGGTTTTCGTACGACAAATTCCGAACGAGCTGCCTCGAGGAAAATACGCACCTCCAGATGTTGCGAAAAGTAAGAGGGCAAGGGGGCTAGGGTAATAGTTATAAAAACTGCTACAAAAAAAGGCCTCAGTTTCGGGCCTCGGTGCAGTTTCCTCTGTCCTGCGCTAATCCCCTTAATGACAGTCAGTTTTGACGCAAGCGAAATTTAAACTTTTTAAAAATGCAAATTTTCGAAAATCACATATTTTCGTGAATTCAAAAATTTTGCAACGATTAAAACAAAGTTGAGCAGAGACGGCTCAGTAGGCAGAGTGTCGGACTCGTGATTCAAAAGTTCTGGGTTCGATCCCGACTCTCGGCTTTTCTGTCATTGGGACACCTCTATGTTTACATACACCTGTATGTATATATACTTAAGCAGAGATGACTAAAGAGATTGACAGAGAGCGGGGTTTTCGTACGACAAATTCCGAACGAGCTGCCTCGAGGAAAACACGCACCTTCAGATGTGGCGAAAAGTAAGAGGGCAAGGGGGCTAGGGTAAGAGTTATAAAAACTGCTACAAAAAAAAGGCCTCAGTTTCGGGCCTCGGTGTAGTTTCCTCTGTCCTGCGCTAATCCCCTTAATGACGGTCAGTTTTGACGCAAGCGAAATTTAAACTTTTTAAAAATGCAAATTTTCGAAAATCACATATTTTCGTGAATTCAAAAATTTTGCAACGATTAAAACAAAGTTCGAATTGCGAAAATCGGATAATTCTAAGTTTTATATTTTTAAAGAAAGGATGAAATACATTTGTAAGATATAAAACTTAGAATTATCCGATTTTCGCAATTCGAACTTTGTTTTAATCGTTGCAAAATTTTTGAATTCATGAAAATATGTGATTTTCGAAAATTTGCATTTTTAAAAAGTTTAAATTTCGCTTGCGTCAAAACTGACCGTCATTAAGGGGATTAGCGCAGGACAGAGGAAACTGCACCGAGGCCCGAAACTGAGGCCTTTTTTTTGTAGCAGTTTTTATAACTCTTACCCTAGCCCCCTCGCCCTCTTACTTTTCGCCACATCTGGAGGTGCGTATTTTCCTCGAGGCAGCTCGTTCGGAATTTGTCGTACGAAAACCCCGCTCTCTGTCAATCTCTCTAGTCATCTCTGACTTAAGTGTCTTATAACGTCGAAGCTCCAGTGGTTCGGATTCCACTGTACACAATCTATGGATGTATTGTGTAGCTAAACTGTAGGTCCAGTTTGGGCGTGTGCAGTCCATGTGTGCGTCGAGCATATATATACGTATATCTGCTCGGGGCACAGACATGGCTAACACATGCCTAGACTATAGGGAACTCCGCCGACCGGAGCCACAAGGTATACTCTAAAGGTATCACTGCGTGGAATCGGGCGGCGGGGAGGAAGGTACAGCATAATGGGCATCTGCCTCAGTGCTCGGTCATGGCACGTCCCCGAGCAAGGGCCGCCATGACCACCTCAACCACTACCAATCGGGCAAAAAACAATGTTCGAATTGCGAAAATCGGATAATTCTAAGTTTTATATCTTGCAAATGTATTTCATCCTTTCTTTAAAAATATAAAACTTAGAATTATCTGATTTTCGCAATTCGAACTTTGTTTTAATCGTTGCAAAATTTTTGAATTCACGAAAATATGTGATTTTTAAAAAGATTAAATTTCGTTTGCGTCAAAACTGACCGTCATTAAGGGGATTAGAGCAGGACAGAGGAAACTGCACCGAGGCCCGAAACTGAGGCCTTTTTTTTGTAGCAGTTTTAATAACTCTTACCCCAGCCCCCTTGCCCTCTTACTTTTCGCAACATCTGGAGGAGCGTATTTTCCTCGAGGCAGCTCGTTCGGAATTTGTCGTACGAAAACCCCGCTCTCTGTCAATCTCTCTAGTCATCTCTGCTGAAAGTGCCAATGAGGACTAAAAAGCTAGGTTGCATCTACAATCACAAAACATATCATATTTAACTAATATGTAAATGAAAATGCCAGATAATATGAGGGCCAGGGTGACTTGGACGTGATTTCGAAGTAATCTAGGATTTTTCATTTACATATTGATTATGTACGATATGTTGTGTACGATTGTAGATGGATCCCTACCAATTATGGTGGCCCTTTCGAAGCCCAACCAGAGATGAGTATAGAGATTGCCAACGCTCGGGTATAGGCTTCGAGCATATATGAAGGGGGTCGGGATGCGTAGGATGGTGAGGGTATCTTGGAGCGATACTTCTGTTGCTGGAATTTGTACGTATAGGTTTATTGTACCGTCTGTGGCTGCCAGTGGTGTGCGTGGCGCTCGGGCTCTCAGCGTGGACTGACGCGCAGGGGGAAGCGGGGCGGACTCCACGCTTGAGCTGCTCTGTCTCTCTCCTACTCTCTCTTATCGGGAGGTGCTGCCGTCGTGCGGGCGGTGTCCCCACACATACACATGGAGGAAGCACACCGTGTTAAAAAGTGTCGCCACCGTAAACCTCGGAGAGAGAGAGAGAAATACTTCGGAGTCCCCTTCCCCCGTTATTTAGCGAAGAAGAGGGGGCTATGCTCCTCCTATGTCCGAGTGGCACGGGCGGTTTAAAACTTCCGAGCACGCTATAAGATATACATACGCATTTGGATTCATTGCGTCCAAATTTATATATTCAACTGATTGTAATTCGAAATACTCCATGGTATAACGACTCTATTTGTAATACTTACATCTATTTTTATAGCTATTTGCAAAAAACACTTAAATCTCTCAAGAAAAATAAGAAAACTGTAGTTTGCAAGTTTTCTATAGCTGGCACGGGTGTAGGAAAGTCCAAGTGCATTATACATTTTAAGAAAAACTCTTATTTATCAGTAAAAGTAAATTTATGTTTTAGTCGTTCAGTTTTTAGAAGATACTGATTTTTTAGTCGATGAATAAATGGGTCTAGTTTCATAGGTTTCATATAAATATGTATATATACAGCGATGTATATAGATACCGCCGATGGTAACTTGACTAAATATATCTTGTGACGGGCTGCTGTCAGCTGATGCTCGCCTGGACACCACCGGAGCCGGGTAGAATAAAAAGCAAGCGAACTTTACTTATATCCGGTGGTATTTACAGGTACGAGTAAAAATCCAGCTGACAGCCAGCGCGAGCAAGAAAGAAGAAGAAGCGGCAGTTACTAAGAGAGGGAGACACCGCTCGGCAGCACGCAGAGCGAAGCCACGAGGCGCACGCGCGCGAGCGGCCGCCGCCATGTTGGCGAGCGCGGAAGAGAATGCGTGCGAGAGAGACAGATAATGTAAGAAAGAAAATGAGAATGCGAGCGAATGAGTGGAGGCAAGCGACGTGCCTCGAGTGTTATTGGCAATAGTTGGAGGGCTGCGGCTCCGTCCACAGTAGACATGCGTGCGAGAAAGAAAAACGAGAGAAAATGTAAAAGAAAAATGTACAAGTGCAGCCAGACGTAGGAAAATACTATATTAACAGCCAGACAGAGTAGAGGAGTCAATTTGAATTTCGCGCGCGGACGAACGATTTGTAAGAGGGCGCGAGTGAGCCAGCAAGCATGCGATATATCACGCAAAAGTCGTGTAATTTGATAGCTTTTAATTTACATAAGGTCAGCACTTACGCAGATGTAGTCTAGGTATACACAGGGTGACCGATGATGAAGTCTTAGAAATCCCCTTTGCAGTTTTTTTATTCTTCGCATAATGGAGTACTGTCCAGGTACTCGGGATGACCGACGTTGGTGTCTAAGATATGCGCTCCATAGTTTTTAGTTTAAATAAGGTCAGTACGTACACAGATGATGTTTAGGTACGGAGAGTGACCGATGATGAGCTCTAGGAAGACCGCTCCGTAGGTATTCATTCATTAATAAATTGTCATTAATTAAGAATTTTTAATTAAGAATTTTTATTTATTAACTAACTAAGTTGGTAATAAATTAACTGCTTTTGTATTATGGATAGAATTCTTATATATAATTTTACCAGAAGTTAAAAGAAAGTATGTATTCAATAGAATTTTCAAAATAATTAAAAAAAAATGCCGAGATTCAAACCTGAATCCTCAGCATATTAACTGGTTGTCGAATATTACCGGTGCTAACTACACTTTTGCCTATGGATGAATTGTTATTTAATTCATACCCACTTTCATACCAACTAACTATGAAAATGATTTTTATACGTAAAAAATTTTAAAAAAGGCAATTAAAAATTTAATTTTATCTATTTTAAGTTTTATCAACTATAAGTGAAGATAGATGTATTATGCCTAAAAAATAATAAGCAATAAAATGAGTTTGCGGGCATCAAAAACGATTACGAACTGTATGGCTAACCCATGGAGTCTAAGATATGCACTCCATAAAATTTACTAATAAAATTCGATATATTCATCAATTTTTAGCTTTAAAACGAAGCGAAAAGAAGAAAAATCTCAAGAATACTTTTTATCTTAGAATCTTTTTTTAATCTCCAAATATATTTTTTTGGATAGGAGTTGACATCCTCAACAAGTCTCTATACCTAAGAGAATGTCGTCACCAAAGTGGCCATTTACGACTTCACTTCGGGCCGTATTTCTCATTGTTTGCTTACGATTCATTTCATAAAATCAAAAATAAAATTGGTAACTATTTGTTACTGCATAAGCTACCTCGGAATACAGAGCTTTTATTGATTCAGTTAGTGAAAAACTTAATATTACTAAAAATAGTTATTAAATGTGACGGTTGCTTTACTCTTCCTTTTACTCTTCCATCTCGCAACAAATTTCTCGTTGTTTATAACAATCACACAAAATTATGTAAACACGAGACTGGCCAAACATCAATAATTATAATAGCTACCTCGGAACATTGCGTTTTTGAGTGATAAACAAAAGTAAGCAATTATTATTTATGATCGAATATAATTTTTGAGGTAATATAATTCCTCATTTGATTTACATTGGCTACGATATCCGCTTAATCGTAAACAAGCTCCAGAAAAATTAGACTAGTATAATTCAATACCTTATTTTATATTCTCATTTTTATGTTTTTAAAAGAGTCTATCGATCTCTCCGAAGCAAGTGTTTGGAAAAAGTAGCTGAGGAAGCCGGAACAATAACAGTGTCCGTCTCCTTGCTTCTCCCTCCTTCTTCCCCCGCCTGAGATTGAGCGGGGAAGAGAACATTTGATTCCATCGGCTATTGTGCTCCTCTACATGTCGTTGCTATTTCACTTATTGTAATATTTTTATTGTACTCATTGATCTATTCGAATAAAAATTCACAGTTTCCTGAAGAGGGTGACAGTGTTCACCGAAACGTTGAAGCAAAAGGAAAAATGGTTTAAAATTAATTTTACCTTTGTGACACGGCGGGGCTGGTGGCTGTGGCGGGCGATCCGAAGAGGAGAGAGAGGCACGTCGGTGCGTCTCCCGCGTGAGTGTTTCGCGCTCGCGCTGGGGCCTTCCCCTCCGCGGTCCTGAGCCGAGCTACAGGTCGCGTCTGTTATTTTTCCGGGTGTGCGGGCGCCTTGACGCGACACTAATGGCTCACTCACAAGCGCGGGCCTCGGCTGAGACTCCCTATCTCGCGGGTCGCTTGAGCCGGTGATTTGTGGTATATTAACTTAAACACTGAGAATTATAAATGAATTTATTTTATTACTTCTACTACACTTGCTGCTTGCAGACTTCCTCGCGTACGGCCGTTGTCTCGTACTCTACAAAACGACGGACACGAATACAGGGCGAGACGCGGTTGTGCGCGGGTGAAGAGGCTGCTAGGCGAAAACTCTCAAAACTCCGAAAACTCTCAAAACTCTGGAAACTCTGGAAACTGTTCTGTCCTACTCACGAGGAGGTTGGCTCAGTACTGCCCGCTCGCTCACTCGTCTCGGCGCTCTATCTCGCGATCTCACACATACATGCTCGCACTAGTGTACAATTGTCACGTGATCGGCCGCGGCAATTTACAAATTTCTCGTCTTTATTTCTTTCTCATTTATGCTCTGGCTTCGGCACACTCGCTCGCTTACTGCCGTTGTGGAGAGCCCTGGCGCCTCCACTCCGACCGCCAATAACATTCCGCGTTACATACGGGCTCAGTGGTAGCCTCCACTCTTTCGAGTTCCGCGGCGGCATCGTGCCGTCTCTCTCGCACTCACATATTCTTCGGCACGCGTCGTGCTGCGCGCGCTCATACACACACATACGCACGCGCTCGCTATGATATGCGCGGCTCAGCCGCTCGTCGCGCCGCTCGCTGTAGCGCCATGCGCTGGCTATGTTCGCCGTCGCCTCGTGCTCCTCGGCGGTGTCATGGCGGCGGCTGCGGCCCAGCGGTGCGCCTGCTGGCTCTGCGCGCCGCGCGCGGCCGCGTGTAGTAGTCAGCGGCGCTCCCACTCCTCGCGCGCTCTCTCGCTGCTCGACGGCCGTGACGTCACGGCGGCGACTCGGCTGGCTGCTGCTCTCGTGCGCTCTCCCTCTCTCTCTCTCTCTCCTACGGCGCGGCTCAGTGCCGGCGCCTGGCTACGGCTCAGCTGTTTTCTCCTGTAAGCACCCGTTGCCATTAGAGCATATTCTTCTGCTCGGTTTCGGGTGCCTGCAGGAGAGTCACTCAGCTTTTTAACGACGGATTCTCCGTCGCATTCCCCCTTCCAAACCTTCAATGCCATGCATTGTTAGGTTTTCCGGACTAGGGGTGCTGAGCGCTCTCCCGCAGGGGCCCTCCCCGACTGTGAGTTAGTGGTTAGTAACTGTTCTCTCCCCTGTGTTGGGCCTCTGCTACCTTCGGGTACTGCTGAAACGAATAAACTACCTCGGTGTTCCTTGTTTCCGCTTTGAAGTCGCTCTCCTTCGCTCGGCGAGTCTCTCTTACTCGGTTTCTCCGGGTTATAATGAGCAAAATGGATATGGATAAAACGGAACAGAGACGCTTACCTTTACTTCTCTCCGCTCTCTCGTAGGCTCCCCGGGGTGAAAATCCTCTCGAGGATCGCCTCCCGCAGGTGCTGGGGCAGATCCTCCACCCTTTCCAAGATCCTGAGGACCTCTGAGGGCGCCATCCGGGCGCTAGGTTCGCCTACAGTTCCAGGGCCGGCCGACGGGGTGGTGGTGCGAGGCCTCGGGCTGGGCTGTGGCTCGGTGGGGAGGGGTACGACGGCGCGGGGCCGGGGCACTGGCCGTGTCTCCGGTGGACTCGGGCGCCTCTTTTTGGGCTGGGGCGGGTCCGCTATGCTGGCCGGGGGTGATGGTGTGGCGGTTGGAGCGGTCGAGGGTCCGGCGATGGCGGCGTCGGTGGCAGGGGCGCCAAAAGCCCGTTGCCGGCTCTCCTCCAGCTCTTCTCCCAACCCTGTGGCCATCTCGCGGTAGCGGTCGGCGCAGCGAGGGCAGCCGTCCACCTCTACCCCGTTCCTGCCGCAATTGTGGCAGTAGGTCCGGACCCTGGGCCGGGGACAGTCCAAATGTCCGTGACCGCGCTGCCAACAATTGAAGCAGGTATACGGGGGAGGGTCAAGGGCGGGGTTGTGCGGCAGCGCCCTCAGCCCGTCAAACCTCAGGCCTGTCACCTTGACGTGGCTCCTCCTGCCTCGCTTCCTCTCTCGGCGCGGTTGCGGTTGCCCCTCCGGGGGTGCTGCCGCTGTATCGGGCGTCGGTGGCGGTGAGGTGGAGGCAGCGGGTGCGTCGGGTGTTACCGACGGACGCGCGGGGGCAGGCAGTGGCTCGCTCCGGATTGGGGGGCCTGGTGGCGTGACCTCACGCGGGCGGCGGGGCTCCTCAACTGCCGGGAAATAGTCCTCGGCCGTCCACTGCGCCGGGCCTCGTCCCCTGCGCCTCCTGGAGCGGGCTCTCCTCTCCGGCTCGTGTGGTGGCGGGGGAAGGCGCTCGGCCGGCCGGTAGGTGGTGACCGTGAGGGTGCCGTCCTCCAGGTCCCAGTCCTCCTGCCCCTGTCCGCCCTCAAACACCTGTACCGATGCGTAAGGGCACCTGTACTGGGGCTCTAGATCCTCCTCGCGGAACGGCACATCTATTATCCGCGGCTCGTCCAACCGCCCGTATGGTTGGGGCCGCACCTCCCCTTCTCCTTCTACGCCGGAGCTTCGCTCTACGGCTGGCGAACTCGTATCCCCCGTTACGCCGGAGCCGAGCTCCACGGCTGGCAAACTTACCTCCCTCTCTACGCCGGAGTCGCGCTCTACGGCCGGCTGGTGGCGCTGCGCCTGCGCTCCTTCCCTTCGGGTGTCGCCCTCGCGCTGGATCTCGGTCCAGTTCCATCTGGGCCTGGGTGCCCGAGGAAACTCCTCCTCGCCGTGACGCGCGCCCAGCCGTGCCCACACCGAGCTGGCTCGTTGGAGACTATCCCCCGTACCGGGAATAGGCTCTCCGGCCGTGCAGGGGGGAGTCTCCGGTGCCAGTCCCGGTGTAGAGGGGGCGGCGTTGGCGATGCGCGGAGGGACGTTGGCAGCGCGGGGGCCCCGTCGCGGCTCCTTGGGCCTTGCTCCCTCTAAGGTGTAGTCCCTAGCGGGTGGTAGTGGCTCGAGGGTCGTCGTCGGGGCGGCGGATTCTTCCGACTCCCGCAGGAGGTCGGCCTCCTCCTCCAGGGAGACGCAGCACTGCAGGTCTCCCTCCGGGTCGTCCGGTCCCACAAGGGCTGCCTCATCGTCTGAGGCGTCCTGCCCTAGGGGTGCGGGACGGGTGGCCGGCACTTCTTCGTCCTCCATGGCCTCGGCGGTCTCCTGGAGTGGCTCCCTTTCGCGGGCAGCTCGGCGAGCAGCCGTCTGTCGGAGGAGCTCCTCCCTCAGACGCTGCTCTTCCTCCATTCCTCCGTCGCAGGTGGCGCTATGGGGGTTGTAGTCACTCATCCTACAATCAACCTTATTTTATTACGGGTTCGCGGATATTCTTAGGACAGCACAGTTTTCCATCACCTTGTTACTTACATGCGTTACTTCACATAAACATCTGGCACTCACGGCACCTGCTAGTACTACTTTTTGGATACATCACGGGGGTTCGGGTTAGGAATAGGGAGGTGGCCAGGACGCGGTGGGATGTACTTCCGTAAATCACTAACATGGACCTTGGCTATCTTCCGCCCCTTTCCACCCTCCGTTTCCAGTTCATATACAAGGGGTGATATCTTCTTTATTATTTTAAAGGGGCCCTCGTATTTTGGCGCGAGCTTAGCTGCGAAGTGCGCTGCTGCATTCGATAGCGGATGCGCTTTCCGTAATATTAAGTCTCCTTCTGAAAACTCTGCAAACTTACGCCCCTTGTTATACGCTCGGCTCTGTCTCTCCCTTTCTCTATCGATAAACTTGGCTACAAGTTCGCGCAGGGCATCTAACTTCTTCATTCTTTCCGACCACTCTTCTGGCTTTCCTACATCTACGCTTGGGCCACCCTCCATCTCCTTCTTCCGTCGTAAGCTCCCTACCGGGGTGGGATGGCGACCGAAATTAAGGAAGGCCGGTGAAGTTCTAAGCGTGGCCTGGTTTGCTGTGTTGATCGCATGTCTCAGCTCATGTAACCGCTTGTCCCAATCCTGGTGACTCTCTACGTACATCGCGATCATGGTTTTTAGGGTTCTATTAATTCTCTCCACCGGGTTGGCTTGGGCGTGATACGGGGAGGTCGTGATATGCACAACCCCGTATTCGGCTAAGGCGGGGGTGAGGGTTTTGTTAACAAATTCCGTACCATTATCGGTTAAGAGGTATTCGGGAGTTTCCCATCGGAAGAGAATCAGTTCTTCGAATGCTTGTAATACAGCTTTCCCATCTGCCTTTTTTAGTGGCTTGACCTCGATCCACCGCGAGAAGAGATCTTCGAAGACTAGCAGATATTTGTTTTGGCTTTTACTCCTGGGAAACTCCATCATGTCGGCTGCTACCACTGTCCAGGGCTCTTCAACTATCCTTCTCCCCATTAATCCCTGGGGCCCCTGTTGGCTAACTTTATACTGCTGACACGAGAGACAGGAGTTTACGTATCGGTATGCGTCCCTATACATGCCTGGCCAGAAATATTCTCGGGCTAGGCGGTCGTACGTTTTGTCGATCCCCATGTGTCCAGAGTTTGCGGCGTCATGGGCAGTCGAAAGTACGCTCTCCTTCTCCTCCTCGGGGACTACAAGCTTCCACCCATCTTCCCCTCGCGTGATAGGCTCTATTATCGGATCTATTTTATACCGGTAAAGTCTTCCGTCGATCACCCGCCACTCTGGGAACCTCTTGGGATTTTCTAGGACATCAGCTCTACGGCGGAGATACCAACTGTCAACTGTCTCTCCCAGGGCGGCTACCTCGGCTTCAAACATTCGCGATAGGGCATCGGGTACTTGGTGTTCTTTCCCCGGGCGGTGTTCAATCGCGAAGTCCCACTGCTGTATCTCCGCAACCCATCGGGCTAACCTCCCCGTCGGCTCTTTTAAATTTCTGAGCCACTTGAGCGCGCTGTGGTCGGTAATTACCGTAAAGTGATATCCCTCGACGTACGGTCTCAGTTTCTTAATGGCCCAGATCAACCCTAGGCATTCTCGCTCGGTGGTAGTGTAATTTCGCTCTGCCTTGGTCAACATTCGGCTCACAAACACTATTGGGTGTTCTCCATCGTCAAATTCTTGAGTGAGAACGGCCCCAACCGCGATGTTGCTCGCATCGCACTGTATGCAGAAAGGCTTCGTGAAATCCGGTCTCGCTAATACCGGGGCTGAGGCTAAGGCATTTTTGATACTTTGGAAGGCCTCCTGCTGATCCTCTTCCCATGACCATGTTCGGCTTTTATGGAGTAACGCTGTGAGAGGCGCTTTTAAGTCGGATGCGTCTTTCACAAACTTGTCGTACCATCCAAATAGGCCCAACAATCGGCGAACCTGTGTAGGTGTTTTAGGCACGGGGTACTGCAATATCGGTGCTATTTTCTCGGGGTCAGGGCGTAGCCCTTCTTTGTCGAGGATGTACCCCAGGTACTTAATTTCTCCTACACAGAAGTTGCACTTTTTCGGATTGATCGTCAAACCTGCGTCTACCAGTACTTTCAACACGTGTTTAGTCCAATGTTTATGTTCTTCGACGGACTCTGTGGCTATGACGACATCGTCGAGATACCCGAACACAAATGGGGCTACGGCAGGGCCAAATAGGGCGTCCATGAGACGCTGCAGCGTTGCGGGGGCGTTGCAAAGGCCGAACGCCATTCTGGTGAATTGGAACAACCCCATGCCTGGCACGGCGAAGGCGGTGTACTTCTTGCTATTCTCCTCCATTTTCACTTGAAAATACGCCTGCCGGAGATCTATTTTGCTGAGGTATTTGGCGTTTCGCAACCGATCGAGGATCATCGTCATAGGTGGCAGCGGATAACTGTCCTTCTTGGTCACGGCGTTGATTGCGATGTAATTAACGCAAAATCTTTCCGTACCATCTGGCTTCGGCACGAGTACAGGTAGACTGCAAAAGTCACTGGCGGAGTTTTCGATGACGCCTAGTTTCCAAAGTTCCTCTACGGCCGCTTGTATAGCAGCTAACTTCTTTGGGGACTTCCTTATCCACTTTTGACGGATCGGCGTTTCATCCGTGAGTTGGATGTGGTGCTCGGTCTTCGTGGTGAAGCCTAGGACGTCCGGAGAATACTCTGGCAGTATCTCCTTCACGATTCTGTCTATCTCTTGTCGATCTTCTACTTCTAACTCTAATATACCTGCGCACTCAGCGTAGATTGCAGCTACTGGCTGGTCGCTTCGCCGGTCAAACTCCCTCCACGGCCCTGAATTGGCTCTCCACCAGCCTCTATGGTCTGTGTCTATTCTAAACGTGTCGCTGAAGTCTTTTCCCAACAGTATTGGGTGTTGGACTTCCTGTACGGCTCTGGCTGATATGGTGCTGGGGATTCCTTCTAGGTCGAATCGGATATCCAAATATCCTAAGATTGGTGTTCGGGCTCCCGTGACCGTCTGGATGTGGGCTGTTGCGTTGCGAAGCCGACTAGCGAGACGCTGAGCTATCTCTGGTCCTACCAATGATACAACTGCTCCCGGGTCGAAGAGCGCCCTGTATTGCTCCCCTGCGAGGATAATTCGTAAGTAATTCCGATTATCAACGGTGATTCCCGCAATTTCTCCATCATCCTCCTTCATAGAGCTAGGCACGTCGACAAGGGTGGTGTCGTCCTTCGGCTCGGGGTTATTGGTACCCAGTAAGTTTAGTGCTCTCTCTATTGTTTCCAGTTGCTCATACTCTTTTTCTTCCTCCGTATCGCTACTATCTTCTTCCAGCCACGTCGCAGCTTCGATTATTTCGATCTCATCCATGTCGAAATCGTCGTTGAAATTGTCCAACACTGATACTCTCTTCAGTTGCTCTTGTACTGCTCCATCTTTTTCCATGGCGTTCTTTCGGGTTTCCCCTGAATCCATCGCCCAAGTCAGGCGATCTGTGGCTGCCTTCACAGGTGTTTCTTCCTCTTTGTGCGGCGTGGCTCGGCTCAGGCTCGCGGGTGGTGCACACAAGTATCTCTGATTTAACTCTAAGTTTTTCTCCTCAACTCTTTTTCTCCAGGCATCCAGGTTGCGTTTTGCAAACTCCTCCGCACTCAAGTTTTTTGATTTCTCGGGTTTTCTCTCTGGCTCGGGTTTCTCGGATTTCTCAGATTTTCTTTTTGACTCAGATTTCTCGGATTTCTCAGATATTCTCTCTAACTCGGATTTCTCAGATTTCTCAGATTTTCTCTCTAACTCGGATATTTTCCTTGTAGCGTTGCTACTCCCCAGAGGCTCAACCGGCGTCCCGTTTGGCGTGGCTTCCGCAATCTTTTCTACTCGGACTTCTGATTTCTTCAGTTGTGTCGTGACTTCCTTATTCTCGTCTAGTGAGTTCGGCTTGTCTGCGGCACTCTCTTGCTTAAGACTAGTTTTCTTTCTCTGCTCTCCTCTTACTTCCAGGAATTTTTCAATACCTCGTGCTTGGTGCTCTTCTTTTCCATTGCGGTTGTTCCCTGTTTGGTTATGTTTTTCCGGTTTTTCTTCACTTGAGGTAGGGGTGAAATAGGCTCCTATCCCTTGATTTTGTTTGTCTACCGCTAGCTTTAGGTTAGAACTTCCAATTCTCGGTATTGATACTCTCGGCTGTGGCTTCTTCGGTGTTGTATCTACTTGGCTCTGTTTTAGTGGCAGCATGCCACTCTCTCCCCCTTCCAAGACTGACGTCCGGATAGGAAAGTCAGTCTTTTCTATCACCAAAGGCCCTAACGTGGGAGTTGGCTCCAAAGGGGGTTTGATGACTGTGGTTGTGGGGTTTGTTGCGCCTGTGGGGGTCGCTGTGATTGCGACTGTTGCTGAAGTGGGGCTTGTGGTGGTGGCGGGGGAGTCAGCGGCCCCTGTGCTGCTCCCGCCTGCGCGTTTCCCAAACCGTTCCTGATTTGAGCGCACATCGGCGTTTGGCAAGTTTGGAATCTTGCACCTTTATTCCCGCAAACCTGGCAAGTCGGCTCTGGCCTTACCGGACAGTTTTTCAACTGGTGTCCCATCTGTTTGCAATAGAAGCACTGCGTTAGGTGACAGTTAGCTGCACGGTGTCCGGTTTGGTGGCATGTGTAACATGCACCTACGTAGTCGGCTTGGTTGCCTGGTCTGGCGTTGGACGTTTGCGTCGGTGGCGCTGTGTTTAGCGGTGGTGTGCGCTGTAGCGGTTGTTGGTAGTTTCCTGTATACGTTGCCTGTGCTGCGTAGACAGGTTCTGCTGGCGGTAGCTGTGGTGGCGTTGGCGGAGTGTTCGCGGGTGGTTGGCCCGTTTGTGATAGAGATGGTTGCTGTGTCGGCGCTTTGTTCTTTTTCCCCTTTTTCCCTTGGTTAGGTGGTGTTGAGCTTGCGTCTGCAGCGGCTACCTCACCTACTTCCTCCACTGCGGCCACCTTAGGCTTGGGCGCCGGTGTCCAGGCTACGGCAGGAAAACGAGATTTCTCCACCGGTGGGGGTGGTGTATATCTTATATCTTCCTCTACTTGCTCTTCATACCTTCGACCGTATTTCTTCAAATCATGATACGTTTCGATGTGTTTGTTCTTCAGTGCTCTCCTATATTCGGGTCTCAGCCCTTTCATAAGGAGTTTGATCTGTTTCTTTGTCCTTAGAGGCTTTCTTAGATGATCGGCTATATATCTAAAGCTTGTAATATATGCATCGAGTTTTTCTCCTTTACCCTGTGTTCTCTTGTATAGTTCGTCCATTATGTCATTCGACGACATCGGTTTACAGTATCTTTGTCTGAAGGCTTCTTCGAAATCTTGCCAGTTACGGAAATCCTCTTTCTCCGTTTTGTACCACAGTGCGGCTCGGCCCGTCAGAGTGTACGAGATGATTTCTAGCATCTGCTTGCTGTTTTGTCCTGTGCTCGTTTTTATATCTGTAAGCTTCGATATATATTCCTCTGCGTTGTCTCGGGCTTCGGCTGCAAACTTTACGTCGTAGTTCTTCAGAATTTGGAGTTTGGAGGCATACTGTGTAAGGTTATTTATTGTATTTCTTTCTGCTTCCCGACTTCTACTGGTTTCACTTTCTCGGCGTCGTCTCTGGCCACTACGGGTTCTTCGTCTTGGCGTCCTACGGCTTGGCGAGGGACTGTAATCTGAGTCACTGGTTTCTGATGATTCGCTGCTTGATGAACTACTCGAGCTCTTCCTTCTCCGTCGATCGCGTCTTCCGTGTTCGCTTCTATGACTTCTGGCTGTGGTGTGTTTCTGCTTTTTTATGTCTTCTACCAGCTGATGCTTCTTTCGTTTCCACTGTTGCTAGATATCTCTTGGTCAACGCTGTATACAGGTGCGGGCGGTGTTTGTATTTGTGGCTGTCGTTGAAATCGTTCGGTGAAGTAGGGATTTGGGTATGTGTGCTCCAGGACGTGTTCTGTTTCCTCCTCCTTCTAGATTCATTTCCCCTCGTTCGTGAGCCTGGGTTCGTAGGAAGGCTCGTGCGAGGTCTTGGGTTTGTCGGGGGAGGAGCATCTCGTACGGGATCTTGCCCAATCCTTTTTCTTGACCGTAGTTCGATCGCCACGTTATTCTGACCGCTCTCTCGTCGTTCATTATTGACTGGAAGTCATAATTGGTAGATCTTAGTCTCGGTTCTTCGGAGGCTCGCTCTGATTCTGCATTGCACGGCTTTGGCTGCTCATTCGTTTGTCTCGGTGTGCTATTCCTATGATCTTTCGGTGTATTCCATTGATATATGCTGTATTGTGTTTCGTCTGCTGAGGCGTTGTCTTCTGTGGGTAAATTGCGGGTCAGGCTAGGAATTTTTGGGATCGCTCCCGTTGATTTCGGAGTTGTATGAGTTGTTGCAATTGATGGAGTTGCCATGGCATGTGCCTCATTGCCTCATGAC